>JAEIFV010000288.1:80000-361007 GCA_018904265.1 Lordiphosa collinella | reverse complement strand
CCATAGAATGGCTCGATTCCGGGTTTTGGATCTTCAGCTCTTACCTTCTTATGGACCGACAGTCCCGGCTCTTCGACTCGACTGTTGATGCTGATCTAGGATATATATATACAGGTCAAGAATTTTGTTAAAATCTATAATTCATTTTAACATCAAGCTTATGCATACTAGGCAAACCAGCAGAACACCTCCCGCCAAGGAGGTTTTCAAGCCATAAAGAGAGTCTTCAGCATTAATTAAGCAAATCTTAATTAATTGAACTTTTCAGAGATAAGCCAAAGCTCGTGTTTTGAAAGTAAGCTGACAATTGATGTATTCATTTATATTCAAGTTGTCCCCTTAAAATAATCCACCGCAGAATAGATTTCTCGAAGCACTTCTGATAAACACTACTTGGTGTAACCGTAATCAAGATTCTCTTCAGTTTCAGGAACAGTAAAACGACCCAGGAGAACCAAATTTGATGAATATGGTGGCTGAGGCATGATTGTGATGTAGCTGTTGGCCAAAAAAACGCGAACAGGCATTGATGAGTAACAGGTACACATGATGCAAAAGCCATGAATTTTCCACAATGCCAGAAGTTTTTTACGTATCTTTTCTCAAAAACGGCTTTTAACGTCAAGGTTATACCAAAGACATGAATATTTGATGGGAAATTTGCCATATGGTCCTTTGGTTTTACATATGAGTGTTGTCTGTGTACAGATTGTTCGGCAGACTCCGCAATCGCACTGCACACACACGTAAAATCGAAGGTCCACATTCCAAATGTCTCCTTGCCAGTCACTTGTATGGTCGTTATGCATCTTGTTGTTCTTTGTCTTTGGTTCTACTCCTTACCTACCGTTTGATGTTGTGGTATATAATCCTGATGAACGGTAGTCGAAAAAAACATTTACCAAAAGTTTAACTTAAGATCAAATACGACGTGCTTCTACTCGACTCATTCTACCCCTTCTTGTAAGAGGTTGTACCAGTGGCGTAGATAGGAAGGGAATAATGGGGATCTATCCCGCACCCATAGAGTTTGTAAAAGAAAATATTTAGTCAAAACAGATTTAAAATTTTAGTTGGAGTTCCGAAACTCAGCGCAGACTTTTCAAGATGATCAGAATGTTTTCACATAAATGCAAAAGCTGGTCGTGATTGTTTTTTACGCGCTATAGGAGATAGAAATAAATCTGTAATGGTTCAGTAGGAGGAGCTCAGGAGGGTTTTAGTTCTGGACAGACTATGATTTTTAAAAAGACAGCAGACGGCTAGTCTACGGTACTGACTAATTTTTGTATAAATGGACTTCTTATTCTCACTTCCTTATGCTAAAATTTCTCTTCGATACAGAACTAAATCATAAAACTTACTCTAGTTCACAATGGCTAAAGCACTACTGGCCATACGAATAGTTGGTAACATTTGTACTTAGAACAGAAAACTCACACTTTATTGTATAGTTTTATTTTGTGCTCGACTTAAGTTGGATTCATGTGGTGCTGTATTCTGCACTTTATTCCTTCCGGATATGTACGGCATTGTGCTCAGTCAGAACTGACCCCAACGGTGCGGCAAGCCCTCACCATTCGGATAGTTCTGACTAGTCATGTGCTCTATCAAATAATTGGCAAAGTGTTCGTTTCGTTTCTCGGGTTGTACCTGCTGCGCGGCCTGCCAACCGTTGGCTATTAGGGTGCACATTTCGGGCTGGACATGGAACGGCTTGGAGATGGTCAGAAAGCTGCGCTTTTTGCGCGGCCGTTGGGGAACATTGATATGCTCCAGCAGCTGCTGCAAGTTAATGGGCGGCTCGTGAGGAGCATCCAAGAGCATGGCCACTTGGGGATTATCTAGCCGCATGGTCTGCAGCTCATCCAGTTCCGAGTCATCGCTAGCTTCACGAAGGTCCTGCAAATCGTCCTCGTCCTCTTCATCCATATTGACAATATGCACATCCGGCAGCTGCAGTTGATGTAGTTCTCTTTCCATTTTAAAACAACAATAAATACGGCAGTTGCTGCTAAAATATTTTAATGTGAGTGTGTGGCCTGATCAAGTTGGAAATTGTAACTGAAATTGTTCACGACTTCGAACTGAAATACATAGGTCTACAGGCCTACCAAGACTTTTGCACACAGTTGAACAGAAAAAATCGTTTATGCTGTCGTCGGGTTTCCTTAGTGGCTTGAAAAGTTTTTGGCCAGAAACTATATTAAATTGGTAAAAGTAAGAAAGTTGCTCATGCTCGACTGTTCTATATCCTGTAACTGCCAAGGCTCACAGTTGGAACTTCTTTGTTAGAATACCAACAACAGAAGTTAGAATACCAAAACTTTTCTGTTGTGAAACAACTTTTAATTTGGTATGGAAGATTTTAGTAGAAGATATATGTGATTCCACGCGTCACGCTGACATTGCATATTTTGTGATCGTGTCGATCTTGGGACTGAGTACGAATAGTATGTATCGAGTACTGAGTATTGAGTACTACACAGAAAAAAAACGGCGAGATAAATTCAATCTTTTTTTAGAGCAGGGTTCCCCAAGAAGAGAGGCTCTCTGCCTCTCTCTGTCTCTCTCTAACACACTTTGAGGCTTTGCTTCGGCACGCATTCGGCTTGAATCGTCGAATGTGTTCGGCCCCCCGGGGCATGGCTGGGGATCACTGTTTTAGAGTAATCCCGGCACGAGCTTCTACTCAATTCAATCTTTTAAGGCTTGACGCAATCCTTTCGAGCTTGTTTGATTCCAAAATTGTTTATATCAATCCCTTTCAAGATTACAATGTTCATAAATAAGAAACGCTGCAGAAAAGTATAAATAGCTTTTAAGACATTGGACAATAATCATGTGATATGGTGCTGTGCGATGAGATGCCATGCCATTCGTGTTCAGTGTAAAGCTGAAAAGTTGTGATTTCAAGTCCCAGCCAAAGACAACAAAGCTTTTTTTCAGAAGCTTTAAATATACCAAAACTGGTGTCGGGTGGGGTGGTGGGTGTGTCCTATGGAAAATGGAGGAAGAAAGAAAAGGTAGAGGAATATTTCTGGGATCAAATTAATCTCAATAAAGCTTAAAGTGATCCTGCTTTGGGAGTAAATTGAGCTCGAAATTTTTGATTAATTTAATCTTTTTGCGGGATAAATTTGATCTTTTCAGGATTAAAAAAAGTGAGATCAATTCAATATTTTTTCGGATCGGCTTTAGAATATACGGGACTACCCTGTTTTCAATCCTGTTTCGGATTGATTTAATCCCGTTTGGATTGTTTTTTTTTTTTTTTGAGTGTAACTATCGAGTATTGAGTGTGGAGTATTAAGTGTCGAGTAATGAATATTGTGTATTGAGTAATGAGTATCGCGAACTTTGTACCGAAAAATTATTGTCGAGTATCGAGAACAGTATATCGAGTACTGAGTATCGAGTATTTAGTGTCGAGTAATAATGAGTAATGAGAATCGATTAATGCGTCTCAAGCAATAAGTATCGAGTACTTTGTACCAAAAAATTGTTGTCGAGTATCGAGAAGAGTGTTTCGAGTACTGAGTATTTAGTGTAGAGTACTGAGTATTGAGTAATGAGTATCGAGTAATGAATATTGAGCACTTTGTATCGAGAAATTATTGTCGAGTATCGAGAACAGTGTATCGGGTACTGTGTATCGAGTACTTAGAGTCGAGTAATGAGTATTGAGTACATAGTACTGAGAAATTATTATCGAGTATCGCGAACAGTGTATTGAGTACTGAGTATCGAGTTCTTAGTGTCAAGTTCTTACTATCGAGTACCTAGTATCGAATTCTGGCAAGAAAGTTATTTTTTATCGTTTTGAGTACGGAGCACTGTACGGCACTGGGACCACAGAAGGTTGCCCCTGGCAACTGTGATAGATATCTACAATGCGGAGAAAGCTTGCTCATTTCTGCTAAGATTCTTATGCTCGGCCGCTGCCGACACAGCAAGCCCATTCCGAGCACTTCACTCTCGTCGCTAATCCTCCCTTGCACAAACTGATTATACCCTTTGTATATTTGGTACATGGTATAAAAACAATTTCATGTGCGATAAGATACAATTGAGTATCCATTAGAAGCACACACACACACACAAAACGTCGACGAGTCGAACGTCTGTTCCCCAAAGTCCAGCTACAAATGGATAAATGCTGTCTGACATTCGCTGGGCTCCCCCAGCTACCACCCCCATCCTCACACCCACACACAGTCGGCTCGAGTGATTGGGCACACTTAGCCCTATTTAACCCAACGGAGATGTAATTTTTTCTCTGTCTGTGTGTGTGTGTGCTTGGTTGTTGGCATCATCATTACAAGCCATTTAACTTGTCGTAATGTTGCCCCGAAGTGTGCAGGGCAGCAGCTGCTGCCAAAGTTGTAATGGGAGCACATTATGAACTGTAAATGAGTTAATTAAGGCTGCACAATTAATGGTAATGTCTAATTAGGATTTGAGAAATCACAGATTTGCCTGGCTTAACTGATCAATCGGTTTTTGGTGAGTAATTGGCAAACAATTCGCCGCATCCAACAAGTTAGCTGTTGGCAACATGTTGCCAGCAACATTTAAGAAGGCGCCGACGCAGTTGCTCGCCAACGACTCGTCTCGCCTCTCTCGGATAACAATTCATTATGGCTTTGCCCTGTCACTGTGTGTAATCACATTGTTGCCGTTTTCACTTCATTATTTTGTTTTTATATGAGCGAATTTTGCTTTATGGCTGGCTTTTGCGTAAGCTCTGACTCTCTCCCTCTCTCTCTCTGTCGCTCTCTTGCTCTCCCTCTCTGTCATTCAGTTGGTTTCATTTGGTTAAGCAACAAGGCCAGGATGGGCAGGCAGGCAACCCATCTATGTCGTTATCAATGGAACAAACGAACATGTCCCTTGATGCTCTGTCGCTTCAAGCGACCTTGTGTGTGTGTGTGTGTTTGTGGGTGTGTGGGTGAGCTTGTGCGGCCAGCAGACGGTAATTATTATGCCATGTCCAGCGATAATTGATTCAATGAAATATCTACATTGACATTGTCTGTGTGTGCAGTAGCCTGCAAAAGCTTTAGTTATCCTTTATTGCATTGACACCGCAGCTGTGTGCCAGGATATGTATGAAAAGATAGTTCGGCCAGTAAATCGAATTATCCTGCTAATCAAATGCATATGTCCTGGAGCAGACAAGTTCTCACAAATTGTCACATCAAATTGCAATCGGTAAGGCATTTGTAAATCCTTATTTTTCTTTCCTCTTCATTTGGCCGCGTCTGATTTAAGCATTTGAAATAAGGGTGCGAACCGGTTTGTGCCGATTTTGTACTTTGCACTATTCTTTTACTAAAAGAACCGAAAACCGCAAGTGATTTTATTGCTGAGTTTGATGATGCTTAAGGCCATCTTCTGGTCTAGAAATTTTTTTTTGACTTTATTTTTTAATCTTTTTTAGCTTAGATATTCAAGTATGTATATTGTCTCAAAATGATTTTTAAAAATTCGGAATACTTGTGGAGATATATCTATTTAAGTGACCCAAGGTGACCCGAATTTCCTAGCAACTGCAAACTTTAATCGCGTTTTTCTTGAAACCACGTTTTTCAAACTAGTTCGCAGCTTTTCTCAAGAAAATCATATAATTTTTTTTTGTTCGCTAGACTGCAAAAAAAATTCTCAAAAATAGTCTTTTCATTTTCAGATAGTCGACATTTTTACAAATTAAATCTTTTTTCATGATTCTGCTTCGGGCCATAAAGGCATTCATACCAACCAATTTCCCATCTTCCGTTTTGCTTTCTGATAATGGTGACATCCGGGAAGCTGCGAAACGTCAACACACCTTTTTTTTAAAAGACAAAACTTTGAAGGCCGAGGACTTTTTGAACAGCCCTTTTATTTTGAATTGTTTTTAATGAATTGTTCAACCAAATACAAAAAACAGAATTTCAAAATCTTTTCCCGATTTTTTTAAACAAGTTTTTTTAAAACAAGTAAAATTTTGTCGCCAAGACCATACATCAGTCTGGCATAGCTCAGGCAGACCTTTTCACGAAGCCAATTCCTCCACAGAGAAAAACAAGAAAGGGAGCTGTAGTTGAGGGCCCCGACTCCAAAATACCCTATTCCCTTGATTTCATGTGTTTTCAAAACTGACTATGCAGAATCCCTCGCTTCATAAAGCAAAATTGATATTTTTCGTCCGATATCATTGTACTCTTTAAAATAGATAGATATTGGGCCATTCTTGCTTTCTTGTCAAGGATCTAGTTTGAAAATTGTGACTGTGATAGTTTTTCGCTGTAAAAAGGGAGGAGGTGAAGAAGTCATCCACTTCTGAAACAAACTTGACCTGGATATGGTATACACCTACCCAAATGCAAGAATATGTATCATTCTTGTATAGTTTTCATAAATAAGGGCTTGTTCTTGAGTATACTGTAATAAACTTGCAATAACAGAACATTTTTCTTTGTTTTCGCAATTGAGTTTTTAGCAATAGAATTAAAGCAGTTCTGAGAACGACGGATTTACATTTTTCCAGCTCTGACAAGCGCTTGACCATCCCCGTTCTGCAAATTATTTTTTAAATTTATCAAATTATTTGTGAGTTGACTAAAACGATCGATTCCGACAGATAACAAAATAGGGGAAGTTAACTTCGGCTAGGCCGAAGTCACTTTTGAAGACGGAAAATGTAAACCGTCTATTACTTATGATATTAAGCTATTTCTAAAATTTGCTGTGAGTTACCACTGCACAGTGGTTGCGCCCATAGGCCAAAATTCCAAAAAATCCATCTAAGAATATTTAGTCAAAATGTAAACATATTGTCTCAAAATTATCCAACTTTCTTAATGGCAAAACAGTTTTTTCCGGAAACCTAACGGGACATTCTAAAAATAAAATGCAAAGCGTGAACACGTGTTCAATTTTGCAGCGCAGCGGCCTTAAGTTAGCTTTTCGTGAAAACAAAATTGCATTTCAAAGTGGTCAAACGTTCGCTAGAGAGGTCCGAATTCAATTATTTAAAAAGAATTTTAAAGTTGAAGGTATTTACTTTAATAAATTCTTCTTGTGAAATGAATTTGATTGATTTATTAATAGTTGTGTATTTTTGATTATTATACCTTTTTTGTGTATTTTGTGAACGTCATTTTCATGTTTAAATAGACTTTTAGTTATGTTACCCCCGATCCCCCCCTTTATGAGTGCTATCAGTGTATTTGTCAATGTTTTCAGGTAATAAAAGTGTTAAGGATAGCTGCTGATATTTGCTGATTTGGGAATATTCAAGTATAAACTGTCTTACTGTTTTCAAGGTCAAATTTGCGATGCAATCTGCTGCTCTTCCTATGTTTTTGTGATGTTTCTTTTATGTTCGTCATTTGTGTTTGTAGACAATTTTGCATATAATTTTTTTACTCATTTGTATGTATTCTTTTTCTATAGGCGCTTCTTGTAACTGCTTTTAATCGACACTGGAATAACCAAGATCTTGGTGCATTAGGTGTGGTCCAGGTAAGTGGCGGGTTTGACGTAAGTCAAGTGCTCTCCAGTAGTGATAGGGTCAATAGACTGAATGAGTTTGGGAGGACTGTATTTTCCAGACGGCGTCTGACAGTTCAGATTGTGTGACAGCTGAATGTGTGCGTGAATGAGTGTTGGGTGTAAGAATGATGATGGATGAGTCAGGTTAGATTAAAACTAGGTTAGTTCCGTATTGTCCACGGGTGGGTTTTTTGGGGCCACCAGTCCCCATGCATCATGGTGCTAAAACTGGAAGTGTTCCCTTTGGGTACACGAGTCTGACCAGAGGTCTTTTCTGGTACCTCAGGCGATTGGGATCACAGAGACGGTCTCAGCTCTCTGCCCTTTGGTCAAGCCCTTAGGGGTGTTGGGGACATAAGCTGGCTGTTTACTGCAGTTTGATCACTGATCAATGATTGTTAGCCGCTTTCTTCGGAAGAGGAAGGAATAGTCCTCGCTCCCACCAGTGAGGAAACCACGACCATGAATCATGGTGTATACTGTTCCATCTGTGAGTTGGCCTTATGTTATTCGTTATCCGTGGGTCATCAACCATAAACTGCTTTGGAGTTTATATTGGTAGTGTCCTTGCAGACACGGAGCTTGACCGGAAGCTTAATTCTGGTACCACGGGAGCCAGAGCCAGCGGAACTTGTTCCGTCTGGCAGTGGTGCGGCCCCTCGGGGAGTATCGTGGTGGCTGTGGTTTAACACCCAAATGCGGGTAGAGTCACTCAGGGGCTCGACGTGAAGTTGCGTTTTAACCGGGTGCCGTAACCCAGAGATCGGAAAAGGTATAGGTAGGTCTCGCTCCACACTAAGGAGGGAGTCACGACCATGCAGTAGTGGCTCCTATTGGTACCTTTGGGGCTTCTTATGAAGTTCCACTGTGGACGTTGGTTGACGTTTCAACCCTGTGCTTGGCACCGTGGGATTAAGCCATCATGGCAGGTGCTCACGTTAAGCCCCCATTGAATTTAATGTCCCTCTGTATAGACCAGCAGTAATCAGCTGGTATATGGCTATCCCATCTTCCTCGATTTCGAGCTTCCCTAGTTTGCAAGTCCTGATGAAATCATTCACAGTGCTTCTCACTTAGATCTCCTAAGTTTTCAGGAAATATATTTAAGTCGCTGAATAAAAAATTAAATTTAATGCTCATATGGCATCCTAAATTTTAAAAATTAAGGAGCATCTCATTAACAATTGCTTCAAAGTTTTTGTGCTTAAAATTTCCAAAGAAATTGTTAGCTACCATTGATTTATTGATTTAAAAAATTCCACGACTTTCGTCAACTTCCGTATTTGGCCACTTTTTGTGTACTAAGTGATGTATTTTATTTAGAGCAGGGTTCGCCAAGAAGACAGAAATAGTTTAATTGAGGATGGTGAGTGCGGAACCCATTCGGTTCATTCGAAGCCAAATTCATAAAAATTTGTATGTCATTTTCGGCAGGTTGTTTGATATTAAGCAAAAATGAATTTGGCGAAAACTATTTGAATCAAGTACTGCCTAAATGTTAATATTGTACATTTGCTTGACTTTAAATGTAAGATCCATGTTGGATCACGTAGACTTTTAATAGTTCCTATACATATTTTGTGTATTAATCTAGTTGTCCTGCCATAAATTTTAATTCATTTTTTCGGGATTAACACGCTGTAACTTTGTCCATTCAGCCGTTAGAAACGCAACCAAATTTGTGAAATAAAGAAGAGTCTTTGGGCTTTATGCTAAAGTGGTTTTAATTAAAATTCAACCACCGCTTTGCCATAAACTGAGATAAAATTCTCTTCAAAGGCCACTTTGGACACATTCGGGCTTGCTAATGCAGCTCGGTTGATTTTTTTAGGCTGCATTGAAATGAGTTCTGTCCCATAAGACTCAACAATTTAGAAAGTTTTGCTCGGTGTAACCTCCATAATTTTTTGAAGTCCAAAAATTCAGCAAAATGAATTTTCCGCTATATCTTGAAAACAAGAACTGATGGCGCCAACCCAGACCAGTTTGGGAATCAGTGGACAAATCTGGATCAGAGTTTTGCAACAGATCGGCTTATAAAATATGGCTGTTGACCTGTGTTATTGAAGAATCCAAATATTTATTACACAATTTGGTGTAATCTTAAAAAAATGCTACCAAAATACATATGTATGTAGCATTTTAAATTCAGCCCATTTAAAATATTCCGAATTTCTACAACTACATCGCCCGCGTCAACTACCTACACATTGTACCTCTAGTTTCGCCAACGGCTATAGCTAAGAGCCCCACAGGAAGCAGCATTCTTCTAGTCACATAAAATGTCAACTGCATTAGCATCATCATTATCAACGGGGCAGCATTTTGGGACTGTCGCATCCCGGGAACAACTCAGCCTTTGATCTGTGCGTTGCGCTTGTTAAATTCAATATAGGCGAGCAGATACATATACATATCTACTTTTTATATGGCCAAGGAGGTCGGGAGTGTGTGTGGCTGTGTGTGTTGCTGCGTTTTTAATTGCTTTTGCGCTATTTTTGAGCTGTCTGCGGGACACATACGAAACCGGAGCACAAGTAATGCAAGGGGACAGGGGCAAGGCGGCTGCAGCAACTTTACTAGGTGTTAATTTATTTATAATTTTTTTATTATTTATCTGCGCCAAGCGATCGCTGGCAGACGTCACCATCAAAGAGTCACCAGCGGGCTCTCGCTCTCGCTCCATGGCGGATGCTGCTGTTGCATGCCACAGCCAGCCTCCTTTCTCGCCTGCAATTAATATGAGTTTTATGTTCTAATGACATTCGTTCCGCTGCATTTCGAATGCATTTAGTGGCCCCCAAACATCATCGCTCAAAACGGCGTGGCAGGCACGAATCTTTCAAGTTGTAAAAATGCCATTAAATTGGCAGCGAAGTGCCTGCTACCATGATCACTCGGCGGATGAGTCGGCCGGGCCATAAACCCACCAGTGCGTAGGGCGCCCCCCATTCGCTGGTCCGCCTCTGGCCCTGGCCACATTTACTTTTGTTTATTAGCCTTAATTAATTTGTATGTTTTATTTCGAATTTGTGTAAAAATTTTTGGTTCATTGTAAATATCATAAATATTTCGAAGCAGCTCTCCATAAAATTTCGTTGGAAAAGTAATAAACCAGCTAAGGAGTACAAAAATGTAGAAAGTGCTGGCCCAGCAGGGTGGTGGGTGTGTGCCGGCGGCTACTGTATAATCATGATTGGAATCTTAATGGTCAATAAAAACTAATTAAATGTTTTGTGGGCAACGAGTTGAATAGATCGATCAAACGTTGGAAAATTGTGATGTAAATCAAAGTCGGAGAGATTATCGGGCCAGGGGCAGAGATTCCGATTCCCAAATGCAGCCACTTGTGTGTGGGCGCCGTTTGCAATTGACACACACACACACAGGAGAATTTTAATTGTCTGCATTCGGAATCGGGGCATTTGCCACTCCAGCTCCAACGCCGCAGGGCTTGTCACTGACAGCAGCCAAAAGGCGTCTGCGTCTGTGTGTGCCAGTTTGGCACTGCCTGCATCTCTTTAGCATCGACAACGACGCGTCGTTCTTCGGCTGCTCTGTTGACTTCTTGGCTGCCTTTCTGAGTGGAGTGCTGCTCTGCCCGTTCCCGTCTGGGGTTCCCCTTGTGTCTAACACAACAAATCGTTTTCAGTACTCGGCAAAAGCATTCTCAAAATTGATGCGGTGTCTGAGTTTAGGTGGAAAATTGAATTTTCATTTCATTTTCGCCGTCTGCCGTAATGCTTGGGGTGTGCTAACTTAAATTTGATGAGGTTGAGGTATTTAAATAAATTGTTGCATGCGTTCTGTTTGACATTTTGTTATTTTTGTGTTTTTGATTGCTGAAGCCGACGTCCACAGTCGCCCACTCCGTCTAAGTTTTTGTGTATTTTAGCGCCCCCCCACTTGAGTACGTACACCTGTGCCAAGTGAGTTTCCCTCCCTCTAGCCTTTTGTTTTAGGGGTTTGGGTTTAATTTTAGATGAATGCTTGCAGCCACAAAGCATAAATCTTGTTTGAGTGGGGGACAACCCGATGGAGGGCTCCCGAAATATTTCCTAATGCATTAATAAAGTCATTTGATAGTGTTTATAATGGCCAAGCCAAAAGGTGAGATAATTATAATGAACTATTTCTGTTTGCCCATAATATTTCACATTAAATAAAACTCTTTCAAATTTGACTCGAAATGCAAATGGATTTTTGGTTCGAAGGGAAAAGTAGAAGTCTTGTAGTCTCTAAATTCACTTTGCAGCACTGCATTTCTACACAGAGTTAAAAGAGGGACTCAACGGTAAGAAAACCAGATATAAAGTTTAAATTGAATTTAAAATTGATTAAATTTTTTACAATAAAGTAAGAAAAAACAAAGAAAATGTTTATTTTGTAGAGCAATTGAATGTAAGATATTTCTTGTTAGTCGTTCTTTAGCCAACACAAATAAACTCAATGGATTACCTACGCGAGAACACGCCACGTATAACTGTCCGTGTGAAAAACATGGTGTGCCCAAATCTAAGCCGCAAACTGATCTCGTTTGGCCTAGCGACTTATTAATTGTCATTGCGAATGCAAATCTAATAGGAAATTGGATTCGTTCAACTAGGTCGTCTGCAAAACATTTTCGGCTCGGAATTTGCCGTTCAATATGGTGGCTTCGATAATGTTTTTCATCAATCTTTTAATGATCCAGTATTTTCATGAATAGGAACTTTGCCTTAGCCGATATCTAGAAATTGGTTGGAGAATGTCTCAGCGGATGGATCTTGAAGCATTTCGACGCGCATGTTTATTTTCTGCTGGAGTTTTCCATCATTTGGTGGTGTCTCAATTTCCGGTAGTTGCACATTTCCTAATGCGCTACACATCCGTGGGTACGAAGAAGAGGAGGAAACAGTACAATATCTCCTCTGCCATTGCCCCGCCCTGAGAAGAAGGAGACTTAGGACACTAGGTCAGCCTCTCCTACTTAACCTCTCGGAAACATCCGAGTTAGAGATATCAGCTCTAATAAAATTCATTCTGTCTACACAATGGTTCAGTAACGAGGACCCCCCTCAGTTGCAAAAACAGGTAAACAGGCAACACATATGGCATCGCAGTGGGCGCAAAGAGGCCTAAGTGAGAGGGCGACTTGTCGCTCTCAGCCATCGCAACCTAACCTAACCTAACACATCCCTGCGGTCTCATTTTTGAATGGGGGCGCATAGCACCAATCAGGACTTTCGGATGGGCGTAATATTCGATATCTGGCACATACTGGAATGCAAGACGAAGGAACGAAGCAGATGTGAATGCTCGATGTACTTGTTGGCGTTGGCGGTCAATTGCTCTGCGTGTATTAACATCTGGCTGGGGTGCTCGTCTCTGCTTCAATTGTTGACTTCCGAAAGCTCGTACATCTTGTGATTGAGAAGAATTCAGTTGCGACATTCTGACACGTGTAAAATCATTTATTTCATGTAATCGTTGATCTGTTCTTGCTGTCCTAACATTTCGCATGTGTGTTGCTGCATTCGTTCTCGGCCCATTGTTTACTGTAACACACGCTCACAGATAGGCCAAAGTTGAAACGATTGATGAAAAACGATATTCCGATATTTTAGCAATTTACCAAATTTTCACCATAATAAAACGAAAAGTGGCACATATGAGCAGCCAGCTGCGTCGTCAATTTAAAAGAATGATTCAATTCAAAAGAATGTTCTGCAGAGGGACACCCACATCAACTAGCGTTACAAATATAGTATAAAACCCAATTCTACACCTGCCAAGTTAATACAAAAAATTTTTATTAAAATCGGTCAAGCCGTTTCGGAGGAGTTTGCTTACAAAATTTGTGATTTCATATGAGAAAGGGACCTACAGTTTACCGAATCCGAATGGCAGCTTGAGAGGCTTTTGCATGGCTAACTACTACTAAGCTGGCGCCAACAGCAGAGAGGGGTGACCGGGTGTAAAGTTTATTCAAAGAAAAAACTTTTCATTAGATGTTTCGCGGCGGATCGAACCCACGACCTCTTGCTCAGCGGTCGCGCACACTAGCCGCTGAGCCACCCGGATACGTCACAACTACGCTTTTTGTTCGTCTTTACTCTATATACTAGTTTTAAAATGGAAGTAATTTGGGTCAGCATTAGTTTTTGGAAACACTGCATTGCGCTGTTTATGTTGGGTGCTTTGTTTACAATTAAATTGATTTTATTAATTAAAGTGAAAATGCAGAAGTATTTTGATGATATTTGGAGAACAGAAGATCAGGGGCAACGCCTTGATTGAGCTTTATTTTGGTTTCTTTTGCTGCTGGCTGCAGCCATTGTTGAACCCATTTAGCTAAAATATTGCAAACTATTTTTTTTATATGGAGTTGACACCCAGTTAAATCGATTTAGCTTGTCTAAGTACTATACTTTACAGTTTTCCGAAAAATTTAAGAAAATTTAAGAATCTGGTTCTTAGTTAAAACACAAAATATCTTGGATTGAGTAAAAATAAACTTATAAAGCCATCTCCAAGCTGTGTGCAAAGGAAAATACGAACTATTTTTATGCGAATCTGTTCTTAAAATTCCCAACTGGTTCTAAGCCTCTTCTTATGATACATTTCTCATCTACAGTAACACCATTTTGATCTTTGGTTAATACATGGCCTTAAAATATTTACAGCGTTTTTTGATTTAATGCCGAGACCTTACTTCAAGAACAAATTGGAAATATTTTTAGAATTTTATGGGCTTAATCCAAGCACATTTTGTACATCTTTGATTCTTTGTCTTTTATTTTCAAGAATATATTGAGGTTATTCGACTTCAACCAAGAACATTTATTCGGCTTTGACTTAAGAATATTACTAACTGAAAGTCTGATCAAAAATATTTAAAAATATAGTCGAACTTCTATATAGCGATACTCAAGGGGACTAAATTTAAATTCTCCTTCTTATCTGCTTATTTAGCCCGATATTTCAATACAAACGCTTATACAGAAAATACGTATACGTATAGAATTGTTTAAATATTCATCGAAATTGCAGTTTTCTGGAAAGTAATTTGCTATAAAGAAAACTTCGTTTTGGAGAAGTTCGTAATGGAGAAGTTCGACTGTAGTTCGAAATGTACCTAAAATATCCCGATACTGACTTAAACCAAGTGTTTAGGGATTGGAAAAATAATTTTTCAGATAAGAATTTTATAGTTGAATCCAGAATTTTCGTACTTACCTTACTATTGACAACTTTTGTAATTAATTCAAGTAGAAAGTTCTTCATTTTTTTCTGAACAATCGAATCTCTAATAGTAGGTGCTTGTCAAAACATACCGAACTAAGATATGAAATTATGAAATCTTATCTTGACGAAATAATGTATAGAAAATTATACAAGTTCTTATAAGTGTGACTTAAGTAATTTTTTGATCCGAACCCTTTGTCAAGCAGATGAGGTCCTATTTCGGATAAGGTTGGGATAGTCATAAGTTTAAAAGGTTTGGTTCATGGTCCGTTTTGAGGGACCCAAAAACCCGAACCGAACCGGTAATCAGGGGTTCGCTTTAAAACCGGTTTGTAGCCTTGTTAATAGCAAAAGGTTTTTCCCATTTTACCTTGTTTTCCGCTAGACAATAAGACGAACATAGTTATATCAATTCAGCTTGTCCTGCTAATCAGACACATAAATAAATACATATCCATTATGTGGTCGAAGATGATTTGTTTTATGGGTTATGGGTTTATGGGTAATACCATCCAGTTTTCGGTATGAAATATTTTTAATATTTCTTCGAGACTGGATCGAATCTTCCCTGCGTCCATCTCTCTGCAGAACATTTTGATATCTAACAATATTAAGTTAAGAATTATGCTTGTAATTATCTTTATACTTAGGGCCGATTTCACATCTTCTAGATCAGCGGTGGGCATAAGATTTGAGCTTGGGAGCAGTCCTCGCCCTTGTTGGCGAGGCTTCAGTAGGCAAGCCAGACACACACAGCAAGTTTTTGTTTTTGCAGTCGTCTCGGTCGCTCAAACTGCACCTGTTTTGCTGACTGCTTGTGCGACTTATCGGCGCCCTGCGGTGATGCGCAATGGACTTGTGGTTTTAAATCGCTTCGAAACGAGACAACTGTTTGCGGCTGGCGCCAAGAACCGAGTTGTCGTAAAATAACTCTCGGGAGCAATGGGAGCAAGGGCTTGCCCACCGCAGCTCTAGATAGCTACTATGTGACAGATAAATCTAGAATTTACTCTGCTTTTTGTTAGTTTATGTGACAGATCGGGCTATCTAGAATATGTGAAATCGGCCCTTGGACTAATAAATGTTGAAATCGGCTCATCTTAGTAGTTGTACTACTAAGTCGGGACTTACACTATGAAGCAAACTTCATGAAGTTTTCTTGGCAGGCGGAAAGTTCAGGAAAGTCTTTAACGAAAAGTACAGAAACTCACCTACATGCAGTTTTCTTCATCGTGTAAGCCCCAACTGAGGATGCGTTCAGATACAATGGCAGGTTACCAGTTTTTTAGGTATCAGTTGCCAGCTATCACTTTTGGAGTCGTGTGAGAAAAAATGCCAGTTGACTGTTGCCATATATGTTCAGAGAACTCTGTCAGACTTTCCATGTATTGTACTCTGTCTGAACAGACTGCCACATAACTGACACATCAAAATCAGGCAACAGGTTCAGGTTCAGCTACTTGTTTACACGCTTTGCAAAACAGACTTTAACCGTTACGAGATTTATGCTTTCGTCGGAACATATTTTGCATTATATCATTGCCCGCACCCTACCAACTCGCAGTTTATTGAACAACTATGTATGCATCACGATGAATGAAACTTTAAACCAAATCGATCAATAAATGTCCAAGCCAATTTCGTTTAAAACGCAAATCATATTGAAAATATGCACGTCAAAGGCAGCAATAAATTTGATTGTACCAAACATAATTGTTTTTAATTCCTATTAATTTTGCATTTATAAATAATTTCCACATTTTGCTGACATTTGCTGCTCGAATTCATGGGAACTACAGCAATGACAATGCCAACTAAAGCAAAAATGGAGGCCATAAAAGAGGGTTGAACAAAGGGCCACAGTGGAGCGAAGTCTTTGACTTAATTAATTAACAATTTATTTGCATTTTTTGCCGTTTCTTTTTGCTGCTGTTGTATCATTTGACAATTACTTTGACAGTTTTAGGTTCGTGTTTTTATTATTCTCTTGCAGTTAAGCATAAGCAAAAATGTCGCTGGTTTCCACGAAGCTCGCGGGGCAGCAATTAAAATATATATTTCCCAGAGCTCCTTAGCAATTGCCGGGGTCTGTGCTCTCGCTTCTTTGCATTGTTTGTTTTGTAATTTCGCCTTAAAAAATGCTAAGCGACCCTACTCGTATATCGGGAATAGTTTGAGCAACCCAAGCTAATCAGTAGCGGCACGTCAAACGCCTACGCAAAAATGCGCTGAAGTGGGCAAGGGGAGGTCACAGAGACAGGAACAGGAAAAAAGTTGGCGTTGGGACAAATTTTTGCTGTGTGCCCCTCCGCCTAGGGCTGTGCACGCTTCATTTTGTTTGTCGTCGCCCGTTTTGCGTGCGCACTTTTAATTGCAATTGAATTTTAATTACTGCGTTGTCAGCAAAGAATGTTGCAGTCAGTCGCTTAAGTGCCGACAGACAGCAGCAGCAGGAGCAGCAGCAACAGCCGCCGGCAACAGTTGCTGTCTGGCTGTGGCTCCAAGGAGTTGGGGACGATTGGTTCACTTGGGTTCTGCTCTTTGACGTATTTACAACTTTGTCGCAGCAATTAAATGAGAAGCAGAGGGCAGCCATTGGCAACCGACGAACTTGCCTTCATTAATCAGCAGCAATAAATGTGATGAGCTGATTACATTTATCGCATGCTGATGATTCTATTTACTGTTCCAGGTATGGGCATAGATAGCCTAATGCGCCGTGCCAAGGTATGTGCTGTGCAATTAGGACCCCCTCAACCTTAATAAACATTTGATAATTATCTTTGAAGCTTTAATGACGCTCCAATCTCTAATTAATTAACATGCAGGAGTGGGTTGGAATCAGAAACCTTCAGCTAGTGACCACTGGCAGTTGCTTTAAACTGCCCATAAACCTAATCGCGATGAAACTCGAACAAAGTTACACAAAACTGTGGCAGTCTTTAAGTATGTATCTGTTGAGAAATTTCCTTATGTGAAAGATGACAATTTTGAAGCATTGTGGCAAAGCCACTGGATCTGATTTGAGATATGCATAAGTATTTTGGCATTGCTCACGGTGTAGGCTCAAAATATATCATACGGGGGTGTCCCAGAAATCTCTAGAGATTTTTAATTTAACTAGGTGGACTTTATTTGTAGACAAGAATAATGTCGGCTACAAGTTTTGAGGGAATGAAAACCGTACGTATCAAGTCTACTTTGCCTTGAGCAGTCGGTTTCCAATCTCTTATAACTTTTGTCATCTAATCTAGTAGTCTAGCATTTTGAAGACACTTCACATATAAAGGCAAGCACTTTTATGTCGAAATGAAACAGCCTCGAAGTCCAGAAAGAGCAGCAAAAAATTTGTTGCTTGCACCGGCCAATGCCGATTAAAAGAAACCACAGTTATTTATACTAACTTTTATGAAATAAAAACAAATAAATATTGAAAATGTGGAACATTTATTATTGATCTCGCAAGCCAGCAGATTCGTATCGCGTCTGCACCGGGTACTTTGTTTTGGAGCCAATTAAAGCTGTTGGCGCTCATTTGGAAGTTTTGAATGAACATTTCTGTGACTCGAACTGTTAGATGAAATCACATTAGATCTTACAATCTCTCTTAACTTTGTCGATATACTCACATCGTTAGCAAATCTTTCAAATATGGAAACTGAGACGCTAGCGTAAGCTCTGCGTGCCATAAATGAAAACTTGAGTTTTCAGAAACAAAATCTGTAATAGTATAGGGGGACAACTTCCTCCTGGCTTCGCCATTGGACATTACCGATCTGCATTTCAAATACTAAATTTTTTATTGTTGCGATTTGAAGTCTTCATTAAATTGTTTGTAAGTCGGAAAAAAGTGACCGTACTTTTAAGAAATACAAAGTACCGCCTCATTTGGCGTTCTTGGTATTTTTTGGCTATCTCAGCACACTATTTTGTTTTTACGATCCACTTTCGCAATAAATGGCAAACCATCTCAAACATTTCTGCGATTTTTGTCAGCGATGGTATACAATTTCGAACACATTTGCTCAAAACTGTTAAATGTTCCACTGCCCAAAAATACACTATCAAAATCGCATTAGTTGGCTAGGCATTTTCATTAAATTCTTATGAAAATTTTAATTAAAATCCATTGCATACCCATGGGCGGTATGAAATATGGGCAGTTGGAGCACATATATTCAAAATGGTATATCTTCCCTAAAAAAATCGTAAAATTTTTTAGAATAGTTTATTTGAATCGTAAATCGTGTCTATCTGCTGAATGCGCCCAATGTTTGAATGTGCCCAAATCAAGTCAGAAAATCAATTTCGAAATGGTTAAAAAAATCACATATTCACTTTTTGAAATCATAATGTTTCACATATTGGGGAAAAGTTCGAGGAAAAGGCACTTTAGTTGAGCTTTGACATTTTGTTTCAAACAAAAACCTTCAAAGAAGCAGAACTAATCCTTCATAATGAGCTCTAACCCAACCGACCCAACATTATGTTACATCAAATAGTATCAGACACCCGAACAATTTCAATGTACTCTTTCTGAATGTTAGACTTAAGAACGGGCTTAAACGGTTAAGATTCGATAAAAAGAAGTTTTTGACATTATTTCGGATTTGTCGCAACTTCAAAATTCCGAAAATATGAGCAGATTTCGGAGCAGATTTGAAGGTAGGTCGGGTGGGTAGGTAGGAAAGGCCTTAACAGTTGCGATAGAACGGAATTAAATAAAAAATTTCGCGCAGTTTGGAAAAACAAACCAAGATTTTACATTTAAGAAATGTTTTAACCCATTTTATGATGCGCTGCACGAAGTTATTTATCAAGAGGTGAAAGCTACTTTTCTTGGGTAATTAGGACCCAGTAAACACGAATCTAAAGTCAAAAACATTCTAACTAAGATAGATTCGCCAGGATAGACTGTTCCACTAGTCGGACAAAATTCATTTTTCAGAGATCAAATACAACAATATGCTGCACAAATTTGAGTGTTTTCTTGCTTAAATTCATTTTTTTTTTAAGAAAAATAATAACTAAACATTTAAAGTATACAGATATGTCTCTTATTCCGACTAGTGATTGGTAAAGAAGCAGGAATTCAGGTGCAGGACCTGCACATCAGGTTCACCTAACTTTTTTTACACATCCTTTGTGTAGGCTTGTGGCAGATTTTACAACGCTTGACTACAGGGTGGGTCAAAAGAAGTCATCCGATGTTGTTTGGCTTTAATTTTTTTTCTAAATAAAAAACCTATATTCTGTTTTTTGATTATATTTATTTGAACCTTTAGAATTTTATTGGTCATTTCGAGAAGATGATATCGGCCAAATGGGCGTCGTTACAATTGATTGCCATACGGGCTCGTTTTATGGCATTTTTCATCACTTCGGCAAGATCTTCGGGCTGCAGATTCTCGCACTCGTGTCGAATGTTGTCCTTGAGGGCTTCCAAGGTCTCGGGCTTGGTTACGTAAACACGGGATTTCAAAAAACCCCACAAAAAAAAAGTCTGGAACGGTTAAATCGGGCGGAAATGAGGTGGAAATGAGCCTCATCGCTCATTATGATTTTGGTCGAAAAATCGAATATTCACGATTATTCCGCGTTCTTGGAGAGTATATCGATCTATAGCTTGTTCACTTGTATTCTACATCTGTCTAGTCCACAAATGTCAAAACAGATCTGACTTTGGCGGCTATTTGTAAAAATAAGAGCATCTTCCAATAGGGTGACTTCTTTTGACCCACCCTGCATATTCACAGGCTGACTCACCTGACAATTTCTCGTATGTATCCGGACCTACGAGAATTACGTAGGTTTCTCTTAAAATCGAAGTCCGCTTTTCCTTAGAGATGCGGGTTTCAAGCGCACATCAGTTATTGCGATAGTTTCTTTTAATTTCAAAATCCGATTTTCCTGAGAGATGCGGGTTTCAAACGGAAAAAATTCAGTTTTAGATCCGTTTTCGCTATCGAGAAAGTGTCGAGTATGTTTTGCTGCCACAAAATGAGCGACAGGTAACACATTTACGATCCAAAAACGTACAAGTTCTCGATAGTTTTGTAAGAGAAAATTTCTAAAAAATGTCGAAATCGGATCCGTTCTCCATATCGATTGTCGGGTGGGGATTGACAATCTTCTGATGAACACGTGGGCCAACTTCAATCGAAATTTTAGTTGTGTGATTTTCTGCCGATTTAGTGTCTGATTTATAAGGCAATTCTATTTCCACGGATATACTATTTACGATTCTAGAACAGCTAGCCAAAGAGTACCACAAAACTGCTTTGATCTTATCGAGATGCGATAGTTCAATAACACAAAAAGCTATTGTAGTTCCGAATTTAATTTTTCTTGCCTTACAATGGCTGTCTATTCTCATGACGCTTACTTGGTAGTGATTGGTCAACAAAATATAGTTGACGCCGGGAAGGAAACTGCAAATGGCTTGACATATTTATAACCTATTTTTGTCATTGGTATAGGTAGCACCACATTACTGTACCCGGTGGAAGCCGCCATTATCCTTGATGTGCAGATTTTGCATTATTTTTCTGAACATTGCCCGCGATATGATTTGATATACAATGGAAACTCCAAGTGTTGGATTTGTTTATGAATTATTTCTTAATAAACCTTTTTAGTATGATCGTGTTGAATAATTTGGGAAAGTGCATGTTATTGAGTTGCACTGCTAAGCAGGTCCCTTGCTGAATCAATTTGACTGCTACCGCCACTGTTCGATTACTCGAACAGCCACTTTTGCAGGAGTACTAATGTCTCCTAGTGCTACTTTTTCTACGGGTTTTCTTTTTAACGACTACATTCGACCTTTTCTCAAATTAATACATGATTTTCGGAAAAAAATATTTATAGTTATAGGTTTTTTAGCTTGTTGAATTGATGGCTTCATGTAAGGTTAATTTTAAACCCCACCTGGAGCATACCTGCAAGATGGGGGATGACCTGAATATTCTTTGTCTGAAGCCCAATAAAATTTACTATAGAATAGAGTAATTACTTAAACAATTGGTTTCACCAGATCCTAGAGAAATTTTGTTCCAAATAGGCAATTTTGTTGTTCGACTAATCGAACAGCGGCATAAAATGGGTTAAGGCTTGAGACACGGCGAAATAAAGTACTTACCGCGAAGATTCATCGCCCGATGGTCGATATACTTTACGACGGGCTTTAGACCAATGGCTGAACCAAGAACATAAATTGTGTTTATGGCATTTTTCGGGCTGCTTAACCTATCATCGAAGATGCGCAGATTTGAGAAAAGATAGGGATAGGGAAACCGAAACTGCGGTTCAGTTTTTTTTTTCAAAAACCATGTAATAAGACGAGCATGTGGCTTAAATACAGGGTGGCTGATGAATATTACTACATTAAGAAAGTCAAATAACTTTTTTTTCAGTTTATGAAATTCATTTTTCTTTTATTCACGTTAAAGCTCATTCAATTTTATTAAATACTAGCTGAATACCCGGCGTCGCCCGGGTTCTTATGATTCTTAAGAGAGCGATTATATTCAATCTAGTGCAGGCTGCATGTCGGTATAAACATTTTGGACCGTCGATCTTTTCTCTATAAAAACATCTCGATAACTAAAACGATATTTTGCAAATTTCGTGACTTTGTGCCGTTGTTAATACTTCCTTTTACCCGTCTACAATTGACGTTTGCAGCCAATATCCAAATCCAAAATTAAAATTTGCAATTTTGCAATATTTTGGACCGTGTATCATCCTCAAAGCTTTGAAAATAAACATGGCAAATCGGTTCTAGACCATCCGCAAGTCTCACGAACCTCGGGCGTGTAGATACGACATTTTTAATTTTTGGTTGGATCGTTTCACGCCCGAGAAGCGTCGTCCCCCAAAGTTGATTGCACGGATAATGGTATAATATTGAATGCATGGACCTTAGAAACCTGGGGCCAAACTCCAAACCATTGACCAAAATTCAATATCGGACGGTAGTTTTGATTTCCGGTTTTTGCTATTTCCAGAATTTCAACTCAGACCGCGGGCGCGTAACACTCAAAGTTATAGCAAAAGAAATTTGCAAATTCGCGGTTTCTCAGGACCTCCGGGAGCGTGTAATTCCCAAAGTTTTAGTAATTTGCAAGCGCAAATTTTTCAACTAGAAACCTGGGAGCGTTAACCATTCCAAATTTTTCGGATGACGGTATTATTGCAATGCGGTGGCTCAGACAGAGCATAGCCTAGAACTTTGCATGATACGGGAAAACTGATCGGTTCAGGGGTAGCGCCCATAAGGGATAAACATACAAAATATTTTATTTTTGTGTATAGATTTAGCTTAATTTGATCTGAAAATAATTGAATTTAAATGCCCCCCTGCTCGTTGATGCATGTGCGGCATCTTATCAAAAAGTTGTTCATTACTGCTTGGAGAGTTGACCCAGGAATAGCCGTAATTGTTGCTCGAATGGATTGCTTTAGTTCATTCAAATTTGTCGGTTTTGCTTTGTAGACTTCCTGTTTGCAATAACACCACAAGAAAAAGTCAGGTGCAGTAAGGTCGGGTGACCTGGGGGGCCAACGGAATGTGGAGTTTCTGGATATCTGGATGTCATGGATGTCATAACAGGCTGGGCTATGTGAGGAGTTGCACCATCTTGCTGAAACCATACAGACTTGAAAGAAATTCTCTTTCGGCGTACTTCTGGATAGAAAACTCTCTCAGCATGCTCAAGTAACGGTCTCCAGTAACAGTAACGGTGTGACCGTTCCTTCAAAGATGTAGGTCCCGACAATGCAGCGTGATAAAACTTCACACCACTCTGTCACACGAAGTGGATGCAATACCGTCTCATGCAATATCTGTGGGTTGGAAGTACTCCATATTCGACAATTTTGTTTGTTTTGGGCCTCGTCAGACATAAAAAGACAGTTCAACATGTTTTGTCCTCTTCCACCATTTGAAGCATCTTCTGGCAATATTCCAAGCGAATCGGCAAGTCTGCTGCGTTCAGTTTGTTGGCCATTTTAATTTTATATGGGAATAAGTTCAAATCATTGTGCATAATTGACTGCAATGTGTGTCTGCTTATACTCATTTGAGCAGATAAGTTCCTTGTCGAAACTCTTGGATTGTTTTGTATGGCTGCAGCTACCGCTGCGATTGTTTCCTCCGTTCGAACTGTAGGGTTTCGATTGTAAGGTCTTCTTTCGACTGTCCCACGCTCGGAAAAATTGTTAACAAGTCTCATTATGGTCCATCTGGTCGGAGGATCGCCGCCAAACGTGCGCCTATACTCTCTTTGAACCGAAACTACGGACTCCAACCCAAATTCTTGTTTCAGTGTCCCAATTATTCATTTTCCAAAAATTTAAAGATCAATCTACAAAACAAAAAAACAGAAAAAAAGTTATTCAATTTTTTTTTTGGTAGCAGCTTTCATTAGCCACCCTGTACCTGACTGATCAAAACCTGTACCTGTTTCGTTGTACTTGTCTTGTTTCTCCTGTTAAAACCAAAATAATTGACCAAATTCAATAAGCCAAATATTTTTCTGACTACATTTGGTTGTCTTTATAGAATAAAAAAAATAATGCCGTGAAAAAAATCGACCATCGAAATTGGATTTTCGCAACGCCAAATTGGACAAACAGGACACTGTGCGTAGACGCAGATTGTAGAAGTTTCATTCTGCTGTTCAAAGGATATTTGGCTCCGGAAGGTCGCTTAACGTAATAACTTAAATTTGAGTTAAAAATGAGAGTTTTCTTTAAATGAAAAATTCATTTCGTAAGATTACAAAAAAAGTATGCTGCCAAACACCGATCTAAGCTTACAGTAGGACTGATTCGAGATTCGTTGCTACTAAAGCTCTGTCAAAATCCTCAAAGAACGGGGCAGAAACAGGTCCAATTCACTCGAAGCAATTAATGCCATTTAGACAAACCGGCAACCGGTTTTTTAGTCCAACCATTTAACTACTTACAATTTATGCGCAGCTTTCAGCACTGGCGCCTCGTTGCTCTCTAATTGACTGCCGCCCAATCGCCTCATAATAAATTGACAGCGCACGAAAAGCCGGAAAAACCCACCTCTCTCTGGACGGTTTACACATGTTAAGTACAAACGGCCGCTAATTGTGCCCAAGCTACAAACAAAGTGACCCCAAAAAAAGCTCGGGCGACACACGCACACTCCGCCCAGACGGGGCAATGTATGCGACAAAACATTAAAAGTCCATTAAAAAATTACGAGTATGTTCGCTATGGCGTGCCGGGCTCCTTGGTGTGGTGTGGCTGTGGCCAGGGTGTGTGTGAGTCCAGACCTGAGCAACCTTAGCGGCCTAGTTGGGCTCTGGCTATATTTAGAGTGCAAGAAATGGCTGCCAGCAGTCGGGCCATGCATAATTGTAATTGCAAATTGCAGTGTGGCCCACATGCTGGGGCAGGAGGAACGCAATGCAAATGTCCAACGTATTGATTGCATTAATTAATTAATTTGTGACTTAATTTCATGGGCTTGCGGCAATCAGTGCTCGGCGAGCTGGCACGCTCGACTGCCGAAATGTATTAATATTGCAGCAGCAGTCGACGCGTCGCGTCGCGGCACAACAACAACTCGCCACGGCTGCAGCTGCACGTGCGTCTGTTTGTGTTGTTATTAATTGAAATTTAATGGCACAAAATATTTTTATTTATTTATTTGACTGCAACTGCAACTGCATTTATGCGCACTTCCGCCGCCCCCACAACATCAAAAGCCCCCTCCCCGCCCCTTTGTGTCCCTGCGGCCATTGCCGACGAGTCTGTAATTGATTTCACTTAAAAATTAAATAATGCATGCGGTTTTTACTGCAAAATGGATTCCACAAATGCCCATCCTCCGCACCGTTACCAGATTTACCCGTACGCGTTTGTCCTGCTCTCGGTTCGCGTTCAATTAAATATGAAAATTAATCTCAACATAATTGCAATGACAGGGCAGACAGCGCCCAGCGCGTAATTGATGAAATTATTTAAGAATTATTTCACAAATGCGGCGTGACAATTATGCGGGACTCTGGCCAGATTACTGGGAGAGTGGAGAGCGAGTGGACATGCAACTCGAAGTGGTAATTAAAAGCAAGCGTGTGCACTGAAATTCTTTCAGTGTAGAGTGTCAAATAATAAAGCAAGAATGCTACTTAAATGCAGCCTGCCATTAATTATGCGCCATGATGCCGGCCCACTTAACCCGCTCTGTGCGGATCACATGCCAAACAGTTTCAACAATTATTAAATGAACCGAAAAATAATTATCATAAATAGCAACGTTTGGATTGGCATGTTGCTTGTGGTACATTTATGTAATTACAAGTGTGTAAGCGCACAATGAATTCATCAAAATATAGGGCTTCACAAATGCTCTTGAAGGAAAAGGCGACTTTCAGTGCTCGAGTCTTAAAGTCTGTTTACAGTGACAGTTTTTTTTATTAGTAGTAGTAGTAGTAGTGGGATTTTATTTAAAAGGTTTTTATCGTGTTTTTGGGCGTGATTTGATTCCTAGTCAGAAGTGCTAGATTTAGCCGTCTCAAGGTCAGGGAGAAATTATAATTCAATAATTTATAAAAAATCAAACAACAAATGATATGAACATAAGAAAAAGCAGATTGAGTAGGTTAAGGTTTCCCAGACATGATCACGTTTCGTCTAGTACCATCAAGACTCGTCAGAAAGATGATAACCGTTTTCCACACCAACAGCTATTACCAATTGCCTATATAAACCTATGAAGTGACCGAATCAGAACTTGTGAATTGTAAGGACAGAAAATGTTTGTGTCTTCAATTCACTTGTTGCTATTAATAGCCACAGCTTCAGTCTACACAGTAATGCATGTGTGTAATGGTGTTGGGTGTAAACTTGTATTCATATGTCATATGTGTGTTTTATACCCTTGCAGAGGGTATTGTAAAATTGTCCGGATGTTTGTAACGCATAGAAGGAAACATCTTCGACCACATGAAGTATATATACTCTTGATCAGCATGACGAGCTGAGTGGATTTAGCCCTGTCCGTCTCTTCCGTCAGTTTTAAAGCTCCCTTCCCTCCTTACCAAACTTTGCACGAAGCGTTTTGGTACAAATACACTGCATATTTGTCGGAACCGGCCGGATCGGATGACTATAGCATATAGCTGTCATGGGAACGATCGCTCGAAAAACTAGTTTTAGTGAGTGAAACTTTTTGGTTTTCAATTTCTCTAAGTTTACTATGCTTTTTCATGATTCCATCAAATTGGGTTAAAACTAGACATCTATATAGTATAGCTGTCATAGAAAAGTAGAGTCAGAAAAGTAGTGTTAGTTAGAAAAACTTTTTCGATTTCAATGGAAATGTCGTCAAAAATTGGCATGTATATGTATTATATGCTCCCACACGATTCTACAAAGTTTGGTCAAAATCGGATGACTTTAGCATATAGCTGCCATAGGAACGATCGGTTGGAAAACTAGTTCTTGTGAGAAAAACTTTTTTGTTTTTAATGGAAACGTCCCTTACGTTGGCATATATTTGTTTAATATACTTTTACACAATTCTACGAAAGTTTGTTAAAATCAGATGGGATCGCCTCCAAATTCTGTAATTAACAGTTTGTTATGCTTTTACATGATTGCACTAAGTCGAAATCGGACATCTATATAGTATAGCTCCTATAGAAAAGTAAGGTCCGAAAAGTAGTCTTATTTAGAAAAATAGGGGAAAGTTAACTTCGGCTCGACCGAAGTTTTGTATACCCTTGCAGCTTTCATTGAAAACAAAAAAGTTTTTGTCACTAAGACTACTTTTTGGCCATTACTTTTCTATGGGATCAATACCAAATAGATGTCTGATTTCGACCAAACTTGGTGAAATCATGGAAAAGCATAATACACTGTTAATTACGAAATTTGGAGGCGATCCCATTTAAAACAAAAAAGTTTTTCTCACTAGAACTTCTTTTTCGACCGATCATTCATACTGCAGCTATATGCTATAGTCATCCGATATTGATAAAACTTTGTAGAAATGTGTTAAGGTATATAAAATAAAAGAATATGACAATAAAAAGGACGTTTTCATTAAAAACAAAAAAGTTTTTCTCACTGGAACTAGTTTTTCGACCGATCGTTCCTACGGCAGCTATATGCTATAGTCATCCGATCCGGCCGGTTCCGACAAATGTGCAGCGTATTTGTACCACAAGACTTCGTGAAAAGTTTGCTGAGGATAGCTTTAAAACTGACGGAGCAGATAGCATAGAACCAGACAGGCGGACAGACGGACGGACGGACAGACGGACAAGGCTAAATGAGCTCAGCTCGTCATGCTGATCAAGAATATATATACTTTATGTGGTCGGAGATACTTCCTTCTATGCGTTAAAAACATGCGGACAATTTTATAATAACCTCTGCAAGGGTATAAAAAACAAACTGCAAGGGTATACAAAACTTCGGCCGCTTCTTATACTTGCTGGCAGATCATGCTAATTTCCAAGTTTGGCCACGGTTTTATAGAAAGAGGGTTCGAACCTTCTGAACATATTTAGTATTCGGGATTCTTTATCGATCCGCTGAAGGAATTTTAAAGATTGGATGAACGATATTCAAATTATGAGGAAAACAAACAATTACCGGTCGCAACGGTGATGGGCAGCACTTAACAGGTACAGAGTATGTTATAGTCGGGTTTAACCGACTATCTTTCTGGTTTTTAATAGGCAATTGTTATATGTCTAGGCTTCGACTTAGACATAGTTTTTTTCAATTACACTAGGCAAGATCGAGTATATCGAAGGGTTGGTAGTGATTCTAGACGATTTTCATGTGCTTAGCAAGACTGCGTTTTCAAAAATTTTCCATCACGTCGAGATTTTTAGTAATTTAAGCTTAAAGTAGCTAAGAGTGCCTATTTTGACCCTTTTTATGAGCGTTTTTCGGGGAATCCATTCTATTGCTTGGACTCTCTTTGATACCATTGGAAAGTACCACTCCTTAGATTTGAAATGAACTATCCCAAACAATTCTGCGATTTTTTTCAATGGAGGTATACCTCTTTTAGCACTTGTGTAAGAATCCAAAAATATCCTATTTATTGCTGGTGCCCCAAAGTATGCAATGGGTGTTTTTTTAGAATTTTGTTTGCTGGTTCATTACAAATGACCAGCCTACTTTACTCTACCACCCATTGCATACTTTGGGGCACCAGCAATAAATAGGATATTTTTTATGTCTGGCCTGACATCTACTTAAACGAACGAATATGGAGAGTGTCGACGCCATAATACGCTGGGTGAAATGGAGCTGGATAGGAAATACATTGCGAAAAAGCGAGAGCAACACAGCAAAGAAAGGCAATGGAATGGAACCCGTTGGACGGAGTTGAAAATAAACTTGATCTGCCAGCAAGTATAAGATACATTTGTTCCATACATGTCAAACCTCTATCTCTTAAAATCTCTGAGATCTGTTTGTTCATACGGACAGGCGGATAGACAGATAGACGGACGGACTGACTGACACTTTTGCACGTATAGAGTATAAAAAGTGATATTTTGACCTTTCGAAAATTTTTTATTGTTCTGTTTTATTCAATTTTGTATTAGGTATATATTTTACATTGAATGGTTCTATGCCGAGATCGGTTATTGTTGAATTTGCCGTTACTGGACGTTAACTTGGTCGCTAGTTATTGCTGGACCTGCTGTTGCCGTATGAGACCTTGTTGTCTGGAGCCTTGGTGATTGCTTTGGCCGTCTGTTCGTTGTTGTTGGTTGTGGGCGTCTGTCTGTTGCTGCAGTGAAGGTTGATGATTTTGTACCAAAATCTGCTGATGCTCTCGTAGCGCATGAGGGATACATTTTTGGATCATTTCCTTGTATCTTTTCCTGAGCCTACTATGCCTTAGAGGTACAACTGGCTTCAGGGCCATTTGGCGGGCTTCCTCATTAGAATGGTATCGCATTCTTTCCCAATATCTGGAACAGGCCTCCGTGTAATTTTTGCTTAGCAATTCATGCATTTTAGCAATAATTATTTATTAAATCAAAAACAATAATTTTCCTCATTGCTCATGAATTTAAAATATCAAGAAATGTGGGCTGCCGGCTTTTTTTTCTTCTATTTACGAACACGTTTCGCTAGTGGATGTTATTTTGTTTGCTTTTCTTTTTTAAAGTTTTTTACATCTTTAGAGCGTATTCTTCTGCCTTTTTGCGTATCACTGCAACATTCTTTTTGGAAGTCAAAACCGACTCTTGGGCAAACTGGCTCACAACACCCCATATATCATATTTTTTGATTGACGCCACAAAACCAAAACAAAATTTTATTTTCAATAATTCATATTTCGGTCAAAAAGGCAATTGATCAAAGATAATTCTGTCATACTTACTTTTTGGACTCCGAAAAAATTCGAGTAGTATTCACAAGTCAAAAATAAAAAAAAACTTTAATTTGAAAAATTTTAAATTTGGTTCATAAACTTCAAGCAAGTGTTGACTGATCTGTTGCTGGTGAAAAGTTAGGTAATAAGAAAAGAGAAAGTTGACATAATGAAACTCGTGTGGCTCACTACACCCAGCTGCTCAGAACACCCCATCTTCCCCTGCTAAAGTCCCCATCCTCAAATTCGCGTGGAAGCGGAAATGAAAAACTGCTTTGTACCCACGAATAATTCTATGGTGCTCAATAGCTTAAAGCTCTGCGCACATGCCATACTGAAAGCTTTTCAGTGCTGCCATCTATTGGTATTCAAGCAAGCTTCACCCAGTGCTCGCCATCTAGCGGCGAGTAGCAAGAGCGTATTTTTCGTCGATATGGCAACTACCTCTTTTATCCGCTGTAAAGTGAATTCAATTCCATAATATTTTTGAATTTTTATTGTATATCCCTTTATGCTCGGTCTATTGTAATAAGGTTTTATATATAATGCTCTCGACATGGGTTATTCATTGCCGCCTTTAATAGTTGTTTGGATAACTGGTAGATTCTGGTGTACATACATTTTTATATTAAATAGACACATACATACATACATATAAAACTAGGAGGCCAAAGTCGGCATATACATAAATTATACATAAATTGATCAAGGATCGTAAGGTTGTTCATACAAACATACATAAAACTAAAACTGAATGAATTCCGATTCATATATCATAACTGCAGTTAGTGGGCTTACTCATACCTAATATTAAACTCAATCAAACCATCAAATCATATTTGCAAAATTATTCCAACTTTCGACACACCTGGGTTTGCGTTTGGATTGAGTGTAAGTGGGTTAGTACTTTAACTTAAGCTTACAGAATTTGACTAGTTGAATTTTCTTTACACATTTTAAGGTTGTTTCTGCTTCTGCCACTGCAGGCACTACGAACTAATTAACATTAGAGACAAACTTTAGCAACGAAGTCGTAAAATATATTTTGTGATATTTCTGTGTTGAGTATTTTGACTGTTAGATTTTGTTTCGTAGAGTACAAAAATATGGTTAAGTTAGGACCACGTATAAATATAATACAGTAAATTAGTGTAAAAGGTAAACCGAAAACGTATTGAAGATGATACAAAAAGGGGCAGGGAGGGGGTCATCTATGTTAACTAAGTATTTACAAGACTCCAACGCACTGCTAAGTGCGGTTTAAGCTCATTGTGGTCCAAGGTTTTTGGATTTGTGTAGTCGTTGGGTACATATCGGGCGGGTTATGTTTGGTAAATGCGTCCATTTTGCGACAGGCAACGAGTACAACGAACATCCAACATTAATTTGAGTAATACGCCATATCCAATAATATTGTGGCTCATATATAGTGCGTCTGTTTAGACCTTGCTTTCGGGCCCATCGGCCACATGCTTAAAAGCCTGACGAATGCGCGATAAGTAGTGCGAGCAGATGTGTCCATAGTTCTTGTTGTACCATTCCGGTGTTTTGCCCCTGAAAGAAGACAAAAAGTTTATTATGTTTTATTTATTTAAGGCAAACATTTAAATTTAGCTAAGCTAACAGATTTGGAGAATCAATTGTTCCGCAAGAAAGGTCTCGGAGTGAATATTACTCAGGGAGTTATATACGGTTATTTTGAAGAGTAGCCAAATGGCTTAGACGCAATCTGACAGCGTAAGAAGGAAGGGAGATATTAGAATTCCAGCCAAGCCCTCGAAGAACAGACTCAATACGATCACAGCATACTTTATACTGAGGTGCCCAGATACATGAACTATATTCAAGCGTAGGACGAACGTGGGATACCTAAAAGGATTTAGTGGTATGGGGATAATCAAATTCTTTTCACCATCGATTTATTAGGCCACCTTGAGCTTTGTTTACCACAGCTCAGACGTTTTGGTTAAGGTTGACGTTACACCGAAAAATAATGATGGGCAAAATTTAAGCCTAAAAAGAATGACTTGATTCCGGCAGTGGGATTCAAATTTTAAGTACGAGTAGGCTTGATATTGATGAGAATAGGGATTATCTCCCCGTTAATCTATAATATGAATTTGACGCTGCTGAAAGCATACAAGGTGTGGTGCCGTCGGCTGAGCGGCGGTATCACAAAGTGCGTCTTTCGAGGTCCCGAGTTCAAGTCCCAGTCAACGCGCATGCTGCTTTGGAATTCCCTAACAGTTTTGCCGTCGCTGGCAGAGACTGCTCTTTTGGTAGACATTTCAGGCTCAAGATCTCTGATGAGTGAGGACTTGGTCCCACACGAAACGCGTCCGATAAACCTGAAGCCTCCTTTGTTGTGTTGTGTGCCTTTGTTTAAAGTTATGTCAATAGCATAACAAGAATTTTTTTTAATTTATCACAACAAAAGGAGAGGGTTGGGTTTGGTGGTATTAAATCTTTTTGAATATACTTTAAGGATGTAATGGTCTTAAGTTAAGCCCGATTTACTCTCAAAATAAGTACAACATATTCTCTTTCAAAGCTCAGTAAACTCTATTGCAGAGGCAGGCACCCAATACATTCACATTTTGGCATTAGTGTGTGTGAGAGCAACGACTACGTCGCGTAGCAGCAAATCACGCAACGCTGCTGCGCTTGTACAGCTTATACTGTGTGTGTGGGAGTAGCGCTGCTTTCAGATTTTTCGTATATGCACACGAGATAGGAATATGCATGCCAACAAATAGTTCTGCAAACACAAAAATTCTAGTTCTTGATTTAAGACCATAAGCGACTAAAGCTATTCCCAAATTGTTGTGAAAGTACATAAGGGCCATGACGAAAGACCATAAGGGAATTACTGTGGGTCAGAAATCCATCACCATTACATAACAAAGGAGTTGGAGCCAACAAGGCATTTTAAGAACATATTCGTGTAAAAATAGTTCGCTATTTCTGTTGCACACTTTTTGGAGCTAGTATTTTAAGGCTATTTTGAACTCAATCTAAGAAATTGTGCACTTGAACTAAGCATGAGCTACGAAATGCTCTTTATTCAATAAGGTTTCTTCTTAATTCAATAATATTAACGGCCTTTTATAATTTTGCAATGTTTCGTACTAATTTTTAGTAGTTTCAAGAACATAGCATACATTTGAAATTTGAAGTACAAAACGGTATGAAGTCTAGTAAATCTACCAGTCGTTTTTTTGAGTACACCTGCGATAGGTCATTTACAAAGACAATAAATACAGGAAAGAAGGTCGGTCAAGCCCGACTATAACGTACTCTGTACAAAAAAGGTGTATGCTCAGGATGTATGTTGCTCCTGCAGTAGCAGAAGAAAGCAGCGCTGCAACAGCAAACACTCTTTTGTTCATAGCTCGAGTACCGTTCATTCGATCTTTACCAATATCTGAATGGTACGAACCGTCTAGCTATAAAATTGTGGAAAATATGCCATTTTTACTAAATTGCGGTGGCGAAAATTGAAAGTAAACTTGATCTGCCAGCAAGTATAAGAAGCATATGTACAAGTGGAACCTCCATCTCTTACCATCTCTGAGATCTGTATGTTCCTACGGACAGATAGACAAACGGACATTGCTTTATCGACTCGGCTGTTGATGATGATCAAGAATGCAAATACTTTATAGGGTCTTCCTTCTGGCTGTTACATACTTTTGCACAAACTTATTATACTCTGAGTACCACCTATGATACAGAGTATAAATAGCAGGGCTGGAAACCGGCTTTAAACCGAACCGGCTCGAGCCCGGAACTCCTACTTTTGTTTTGCTGTGAGCCGAACCTTAAACCGAACCTCTTTAGCAGTAAAATCTGAACCTGTGCCGTACCTTAAACTTAGTTTCGGTTCAAGGCCTGTATCCAGCACTGCGGAAAATTCTTGCCAGGAATTTGCTATTTATTTTGAGTTTGTGGAACCCATTTAAAATAGTATGGCCAAGTTTGAATTTAATTAAATTTTAACAAAATAACGTTAAACCAATGTGTAGCAATAAGGAAGAATGAAACTATTACAAAACAGAAGCCGCTATAATATTTATATAAACATTATCTGGCGTTTGCTTTGTTCTCCACCCCCATTTGCCTCCATCTATGCGCTCATCACATCCAAAATAATTGTCAACAATATATTCCTGAGCTGTGCAATAGCTGATTTTCGTTCCACACACGCTATAGAAACGCCGCTATCGGAACGCCGCAATCTATACAAAGTGCTGGATACACAACAAACGAAATCGTAAACAGAAAATTCCTGGCACAATTTTTTTCATATGAACTTTGGCAGGAATTTTTTGATTTTGCGTTGCTGGATACTCGGCTTCAACAAAAAGCAGAGACAGGAAAAAATTTGACCAACTGCCTCGCATAAAAGGAAGCATTTCCGACCACATAAAGTAAATATTATCTGATCAGCGACGGCTGAGTTGTTGCTGCCGTCGCGTCGTTTCTACGCGATTTCCTCCTTCAGTTTAAAAGCTATCTTCACGAAACTTTCCACGAAGTCTTGTAGTACCAATACACAGCACAAGTATGACAACCGGCCGGATCGAACAACTATAGCATATAGCTACCATAGAATCGATCGGTCGAAAAACTAGTTTTAGTGAGAAAAACTTGCTTGTTTTGAGTAGAATCGGCATCAGACTACGTATTTATACGTTTTCTAAGCTTTTTCATGATTTCACTAAGTTTGGTTAAAACCGGAAGACTGTATAGCACAGCTGCCATAGAAAAGTTAAATTTGAAAAACAGTCTTAGTAGGCGTCCTCGAAATTTGTATGAGCTTGAAGGGTACATAAACTTCGGCCGAGCCGAAGTTAGCTTCCCTCCATTTTTTATCTGGTCGGTTTTGGGAAACTTAGTCCTACAATCTGCAGGAAAGCTCAATTTAAGAATTACTTATATAATCACCACCCATATTGGCCGCTTTTTTTTTACTTATCAGTAAGTCTTACCCAAAACCACCCAATTTCCACACGTAGTGTCCTTTTTAGGTCGAAAGAGATTTGTAAAACACTTGGGATTAAGTTGATTACTAAATAAATTGGCAATTTCTAGTAAATATTGTATAAGCTTGGGCTAAATCATGAAACCTCGAACCTCAAATTTCGGAACCTTAACTGTTGGTAACTTTTGGTTCGAAACAACGAGCCAGAGCTAGGAAAAAAATTTTTGGGTTTGCAGCACTGATAAAAAGAAAAAGTATTTGGCCCAAAATAGCAGCCAAAAGTGCCAGGCCGCTCTCCTCGTAATCTCTTGGCTAGTGCGCTTCTCATTTTCGCACAAGAGAAAGGGACCTACAGTTTAATGAAGAACCCGAAACGGAGATGGGAGAGACAGTGAGAATCTTTTTCATGGTTACCTATATAAAGGCTGGCGCCAATGGCTGTAGAAGGTGACCAGAATTGTACCATGAAGAAGGGAAAAGTTAAGGTAAGTGAACGAGGGATCAACATGAAGTTTAAAATAGACATTGGCATCCGAAAAGGGAGGAGTATAGAAGCAAGGGTTGCACATAAAGGTGTCTCTTAAAAAGACGAACACTTATAAATTAACTATCGTGATTGGAACTTTGCGACTAACTTCTGAGTTGTAGTCAATGGTGACGGCAACTAAACTTCACCTCCACGTTGACAAATCCTATCTTGAACATAACAAACCTATTATATTTTCTAACAAGCACCTAGTTGAAAACTTCAGCTAAGTTAGCTTATCTAAGGCAGTGTTCCCCAGCCATGTCCCGGGGGGCCGAACACACTCACAAATTCACACCGAATGCATGCCGAAGTAAAGCGAGAGACAGAGAGCCTCTCTTCTTGGGGAACCCTGATCTAAGGCATTTTCTAAGAGAGGCAGCAGCAGCTCAGCAGCATGCATTCTCTTGCTTAGGTACTTACTTGACATCAACTCTGGCCAAGTGCATGACACGAGACTTTCCACTACCGCAGGGCTCGATGAGATAGCGCGAAGCTAGTATAACGCCGCGCACTGCTCCATATAACGACTTGGCCTTGGCATGATCTATGGAAGTCTCCACAATGACGCAAGCGCCGCGCGGTAAGTCCGTTTGCCAGGATCTAAAATAGATTGGTTCATTTAGCTCCGTATTATCAATACGTCATTTCCTACTTACCTTAGCACACAGAAGTCCGTAGTCAGTTGTCCATCCAAAGCATATTGATAGATCTCAGTGCGATCGTCCAGCTTTTTGACTGTTTGAAACTGCAACAGATTCCCATCCCAGGAGGCACGTTGCTTGATTATATACTCCAAGACTTCTCGTGGCGGACCCTCGATTTCAGTAGAGCAACGCCATAAACGCAGAGGATGACCATCGCCCACCTTTTTGTAGGCAATGTCCACATTGCTGTCATTCAGCGAGGTAATGGTAAACCAGCCGCGAGTTCTGTGGAGGAAAGGATTACTAAATGAACCCACTCAGAGTTAGGATAGTACACTTACTTTTCACGCCCTTCCTTAATGGTGGCGCTGGTGCATTCATAGAGATAGCCACGCCAATTGTGGAACTGCATGCCTTCACCGAGCGCCTCCAGGGGTACAGGCTTTGACTCCTCCATGTAGCCAAAGTTGCATTTGCCCAGCTTTTCTTTGGCGGCCGTATAAATGGATTTATAGTGCTCGATCATGAAGGACAAACATTCGTGCGAAGCCTTGGCCTCGGCCAGCTCCTTCATGTCTGGCATGCCAGTGCCTTTGCCCTTGCGTCGGGGCGAAGCTGAGACAGAGGCAGAGCCCGTCGAAATGGACGAGTGGAAAATGGACTGAGCCAGGCAGACACCCAAATTGTTGCTGGTCATTTGGTTCAGCTGCGAGTTGGCAGCCACTATGGTGAGGAATTCGAGAAGCACATAAAGGATTTCCCGATTCTCATCGGGCAGCAGTAGCACTGCACACTGGACAGCATCCAGACGAACTTCTGGCGGTAGATCTAAAGGGGAAGACAGGCTTAGGTGAGGCGAACTCTACCTGGGAATTCAAAATACTTACGCTGGAAAATGGCCACGAAAGTCTCGGACATCTTGGTGGTTAGCAGCGATTCGGGCAACTCGCGGAAATATTGCTTCAGCATGTCGGCTACATCGTATGCCTGCTGCAGATCAAACACATCCATGCACTCGGCCGTGGACTCGCTCACCTCGATCTGTTCGCGCAACTTAATGATTCTGGACTTGCCGCCACTCTTGCGGAAGAGGCCCACCTGATCCAGGGCGTTCAGCTGCAGCCAGCGTAGGGCGGCCCTCACTGCCAGGGGCAGGGCTTGGCCACTTCGCTGCAGTATTAGCAATAGAGGTACTCCAAACACCTTTTTGTCCTTGTAGTCGGGCATTTTGATCTTCTTGATGAACTTGGGTAGCTCCCAGTTCCAGCCAGAGCGATGGGAGGGACAGTACCGTTCCATGTGACCCGTGAGCGTGACTAAAGCCAGCTTGCGAATGATTTGGAGTTGACCCGCTGACATGGCCGCAAACGGTATGCCTTCATCCTCCTGTTGCGGCTCGATTTTCTTGGAGAAACACTTGCGGAAGATCATGTTGGGTCGCTCCTCCATCTGGAAGCTGTGCCAGCGCACCACCGGCTGCCGCTTTGAGCTGCCACCGCCGCCATGCTCGTCCTCGTTTTTCGGCTCTTTGCGCGAGGTACTTCTCGAACGGAACGAGGCAGAGCGGAAACCATCTCGTTTCTTCGAGTCTTTGCCCAGATTGAGCGAGCCTCCGCGCGTCAGTTTCTTGACCTTGACCTCGGTGGTGTTAGAGTTGGCGTCCTTGATGAGCAGCTTCCGTCCCTGGTGACACTCCGAGTCCGAGTGTGTACCTATATCATCCACCTTCCCAGAACGCTGCAGAAAGCGACGCGCCTTGGATGGTTTGCGCAACGTCAGCTTGCCGCCAGTCGAGGACTCCTGGCTGTCGCTGTAGTAGGAGGAGGAGTCGTCTGACTTGCCCTCCTTCAGCTGTGTCATGGGATTGGTAAAGAAGTGCAGTGGGCTGGTGCGCATCGACCGGGGAGTGGTTGGAGTGCGCTTGGGACTGGAACGGTTCGGACTGAGGAAGTTCTCGCTGTGGCTGGGCACCTTCAGTTCGTTGCCAAAGAACGGCGCCTTGGGGAATGTGTGCATGGGACTCAGCGCGGAGGGCGAGGGTGGTGTGGAGTAGATGGCATCTGGCTTACGCTGGCTGCTGCTGCGTTGACCCAGCTGCGTAAAATCCAGCACCTGCGGTCCACTAATCACCACATTCTCGCGATTTTGACGCTTGCGTCGACGCGATTTAATGGACTCCACCCGTCGCAGGAAGGCCTTGGCGCCATCCTTAAAGCGCTCACTGCCGGTACGTCTCAGTCGAGCGGCTGCCCCACCATCGGAGCCATCATCTGTGGCAGCTGCTTTGCTGCAGCCAGGTATCATGAGTGTAATGCCAGCACCGCTCACATCATAGCCATCATCATCCTCGAATCGATCGGGGCTGGACTCCTTGGATGAGCTTTCGGTTTTCTCCGCAGCATTCAGCAGGCCCGGCGGTGGCAGCTCCAGGCCCATTTCACCTATGCGCGACCAGCGTCGTATGTGGGGTTGGAATGTCCAGTTTTCGCTCAGAGCAAAGTTTTCATCATCCGATTCCTCCTTCTGTGAAAGAAATGTGGTGAGAAATGGTAGGCTACCAAGTGTAGTTTAGGCTTACCTGTGGCGTTTGCGGCTTGTGCGACTGATCCAGTCGCATAGTGGCACAGCGATTGAGAACACAGAGCCGTCTGTACAGCGACTGCAGCTGATCGTTCTCGAGATTGGTGTGATCTTTGGCTACATTGGTCAGATCGATCGGAAACTGATGATCTGAAAATAGAGAATATGGTTCAGATTTGTAAGTATGCGTGTTGTAAGGTTTTTAGACGGATTTGCTATGATTAACTAATTCCTGGAGTGAGTTATAATTCACAAGATTTTCGGCAGGAAAGCAGCAAAAGGCAGTGGGAGTAAACTTGTACGGACATTTCTACGGATCTACGCGTGCTCACATAGGATAGAGCGAGACTAATACCGACTTACTTGCGAAAAGCTATATCACCAAAGCGCTCAGCTTTTCTCTACATCCAAAAAAATTTGTATCATTATCAAATTGCTACGATTTTTAAGTTTTTTGGTATCAAAATAATACTAGAATTGGTCAAACTGATATTTAAGGTTTTATTTTGATCCTTAGCCTTTTAATTTAATATTTGGAAACAAAACATTTCCATTATCCACAAATGCTAGTAAAATTGAAATGCCTTGCTTGACATTAAGGAACTACTTCTCATCTCCTAGATAGTTGATATGTATCCGATAAACGTACAACTTATATTTTCATTTGTAAGTTTATGTGACAGATAGCGCTATGTAGAAGATGTGAAATCGGGCCTAAGTGCTTTGTAGACTGATCACATTAGGACCTCAAACAGGAAAAGGCTATGGTAGAAAATGAGCAATTCTGGACGGACTCTCCCCTAGACAAGGTAAGTACTAGCAACTGCATTCACACTCTTACACTTAACATTTAATTTAATGCTCAAGCGGATTTTTAAGAGTGCTCATATACCTACTACGTCTATTTATCTAAAAAGAGGCTTAAAGCGAGAGAACCGAATTAAACGTAGCCTTTATCCGAAGGGAGCAATGTTTCCCATAGTTAAAGGCTAATAAAAAGTTTTTTGTAATGGAATGTTGATTTGTTGATTTTTAGCCGGCTCGAGGTCAAGAATAAAAAATCAAAAGATAATTTCGGTTTCCTTCCAATATATTTCGGATGCTCATCGGCCTCAGTCTTCAGGGACACAACAAAAAAAGTTTACCAATTAATAATAATTTTACATACAATTTATAACACGTCTGTACCGCTTGCATGGAGTTCAGTACTGAATTATTGTTTCTTTAAGAGGTGCCTGTATAGGTGAGTACAGTTTACAGTGTCTGTTTTGTAGTTGAGTCTCTTATCTGTTGGCGTGTCTATAATGTGTAGCATTTCAAGAGTAAAGCGTTTCCTGTAGTTGTTCTTTTGTTGTAAGATTGTTGTTTCTTCAAAGTTCGGTGCATGTGCGCTCTCCATACTGTGGGTCGTCAATGCAGTTTATTGTATGGTAGTTTGGTGTCTGAGTTTATTGTGAGATTTGTGTTGAGCTATCCTTGTTATACTCTGTACCAAAGTTGCATTTGTTTGTGCAAGAGTATGTAACAGGCAGAAGGAAGCATCTCCAACCCTATAAAGTATATATATTCTTGATCAGCATCAACAGCCGAGTCGATCTAGCCTTGGCCGTCCTTCTGTCCGTCTGTCCGTATGAACAAACAGATCTCAGAGATGGTAACAGATAAGAGGTTTCACATGTATGGAACGTATGCTTCTTATACTTGCAGGCAGATCAAGCTTATATTCAATTTTTGCCACGCCGCCTCCCGAGAGTCTGAAAGGTTTGGGAGTTTTGAGAGTCTTTTTGATATTCTTTGTTTCTTATCTTTCGGTTTTGTAGTCTAAGGTTTCTCTATTAAAGTGTTTATAATATTCCTTGGGAAGTCGTACTTCTTCAAAATAATCCTAATTCCGGAAATTAAGTCTTTTTGGAAGGTCTCGTCGCTAATGCTCAACATCCGTTGAATACAGCTGACCGCTGTATTTATGATAATATTTTTTTGGATATTTGGAGTGAAAATTAGTTATTCGACCTGATGCTGAGGGTTTCTTATACCATTTTTTAAAATTATATTTCCATGACTGTTTATAGTAGAGTCCAAATAGGGTATTCTTCCATCAATTTCCAGTTCCGTGGTGAATTTTAAATTACGATGGTAGGAGTTCTAAACGTTTGGCAATTGAAATATCAAACTGATAGGAGCTAGTATCAAAATGATACTAAGAGAATCTAAAAAATGACGGGTACAAATTAAACAGACTTGAGCACTCTTTCAATAGAACACTTGCTCTTGCTTCTCTCGTGTTTTCTGTTTCATGGTTCTCGATGGGAGAAACACACGAAGCTGTCTTACGATAACAGGTTGAAGGGGATTATTTCGTTGTGCTCTCCGCAGCTGAGCATAAACTACTCAGCACATCGAGTCAAGTTTTAGCATAAATTGTCTTTTTGTCAGTTGTTTTGTGAAGTTATTCTTGCTGCTTTAGAAGCCCACTAGCAAGCATACACACTTGCAGTTTACAGAGGCACTCGCGCAACACACATGCATAACTACATGCGCAAAAGACACTTTCAGTAGAAACTGGCCAAGTTTCTTGTGGAACCAAACGAACAAAGTGAGCAAAGAAAAACTCGTTGGTTGAGCAAAGAGTGCGTTAAGAAAAGTCAGAGGCGAATGCCCCTGTAAAAAGATACCACTTTTGCGAGCTCTGCTGTTTAGTCATAATTTTAAAACTTTTGAGTGTTTTTAGAACGAAGCTCTTCAAGGAATGTTGGGCTTTGGGGGAATTAGTACCGATTACTGAGTGTACTGAATATTTAGAACTGAATATTGAATACTGAGAATCGAATAATAAGTATGGAATTCTGAGTATACAGGACACAGTATCAAGTATTAAGTATTCAGTATCGACTACTGAGTATCAAATACTGATTGTTAAGTACTGAGTATCGTCTACTCAATCGCGAGTACGAAATATTGAGCAATGAGTTTCAAATACTGGGTCTACAGTACTCAATATCGAATACTGAGTATGGAATACTGACTATCCATTACTAAGGATCGAGGAAAAAGTATCTTGTACTGAGTAGTTAGTACTGAATATTGAGTATCGAGTAACGAGTATCGAGGGCCGAGTATCAAATACTGAGAATTGATTACTAAGTATCGATTACTGAGTATCAAATTCTGGGAATCGAGTACAGAGTATCGAGAGCTCAGTCGCGAGTACGAAATATTAAGTATGGAGTATCGAGTACTGAGTCTATAGTGCTGAACATTGAACATTAAGTATCCACAAGTATCCAAATATCCAGTACTGAGTATAAAAACTAAGTATCCAGTGCTGAGTATCGAGTATAAAGTTGTAGTAGTTAGTACTGAATCGAGTTCCGAATATCGAGTGCCGAGAATCAAGTATAGAGTATCGCACACACACACTGTTCCATTAAAGAGTTTCTCAAAATTTATTACCGCTAGTACTGACATTTTAGATCGCTTGTACCGGGAGTATTTTCTTTTTCTAATCCACTGGAAATTTGGACTCTTAAATTCAGTGCCATTCAGTGATACCGTTTTCTGTATTGACATCAAATCGATAGTATTGTGTTTTTTTTTGTTTTGAGCCGTTGCAACGTCCGCACGTCTCGACGACGCCTGAAATTCTAACTGAGAAAACCAGAAAAATCGAACACCCAGCGGCGCCAGCAAATGAGGCGCCCATTAAACGGGTATGGGTATATTTTCACAGCGATCTTTCCACATATTTGCCTGACCAATTCGCACGTAGGCATTCAAGTTACAGATCACAGATCCGTAGGATGTAAGCCTGGAAAAGCGGCCTGCTGCTGCTGCTGCACAACCACAATAAGGTGTCTGCCTAAAGAGTCATTCATGGTTTGTTGAACTTAGCTGTGGCTTTTTATAGTTGTTTGTTTACGCTGGGTCCAGAGCTTAATGTTATTTAATGTTTCACCAAATGTTGTATGTTTAGTTTCTAATTGAATGCACTTTGATGCTGCTGAAATAAACAAAGTAAGGCGGGTGCGCGCCACGGAGAGTGCGTGTGTGCCACTTAATGCCACATCCCAATGGGCGGCCATCGTTGACGTCAGAATGTAATTATTTGGAAACTAGCATAATTTTGGGGTTCTCTCAACAGTTTACAGAAGCAGTTTTGTGGGTCATTGTGCCGAAATAATTTAATTATATGATTAATCTTTGTGTCCGGAGAGAGCCAATGACGCAGATTGCCCCGAAATGTTGCCGAAATGCAATGAAATTTATGGGAAAATACCTGGCGAGTCTAGGAAGCCGCTTTCAGTGAGTAATGTGCGTAAGAAACAAACAGAAATTACATTGCCCTTTTTCTTCTCTGCCTGCCTTTAGCAAATTAACAGTCGCTTACAGCTGCCTCTCCTCCTTTCAGCGATCCCAAATGACAGAGCAAGCCAGAGTTAAACACCTACGGCATTTTAATTTGCAGACCAAACCCAAAAGAATCCCAAAATCCTGCTCTGCGCCTGCTCCGCCGCCTTGTTTACACGAAACTCATTAAAACACGCATTTATCATGGAGCCGCAGGAATGGGTGGGGCTCTTTCAGTTCAAAAATTTGGTTCTGGTTCTGCTTGAATTTATGCAATACAATGGGCATATTTCAAGGTCGGCGACAGCCGATCCGGCCAAATTGCAGGCTCTCCATTTCAGATTCACTTTTTCGGGGCCTCCTCCAGGCTCATAACTCAACTGAAGTCGGCAAACTTTGGGGATTATTTGATTTGGATTTTGCAGATCTGCATAGCTCATCAATCTGCGCGGCCTTCAGGCGTTTAATGCAAAGCGACAAATGCCCCCAACAAGGGTTCTCAGTTTTCGGCCAATGACGATTAAGGAATTCAAATAAATTCGCAGCTTGGCCGAGTTCAATGAACTGCAGCCACCAAAGGGGACTTTGCCCTTTCTTGAGAGAAATGAGATATAAAAAAAAAAACGAAACCATTTTAATTTCGGTGTTGTGTGTATTCTTTTTTTTATACGAAGGTGGTCCTCATAAATTTGTGCGGTGCGTGTCCTTTAGCCTTTTATTATATTTTATCTGCGCTTGATGGTTTCGTATGCGCTGGCGAAAGACGGGTATATCGATATGAGCCGCTAATTTGGTTAATATTATAGCTTCTTAGACCGTTGAGAACTTTTTAAAAAACGTTTGCTTGGAAATTGTTCTTCACTTGAATAGTTAGGTTAAAGCGAAACAGTTCGAACAGAATCGATTGCATTATTTACAAATAATTTGGTAAAAAACGAATGAAGCAGATTTGATTCTTATGACTCCAGTGCTAAAAACAATTAAGTCTTTTGCGTTATCTACTAGCTTATCTACTGTGCAAAAGAATTGATTCGGCGCGAAAATGTGATTTTATAATACAAAACCCTATGGGAAATATTTTCACAAAAAGTGTACAGACAATATGAAAAGCAAACTAGTTTTGAGCTCGAAATGCATATTTCGTTTAAACTGTGAACCGAACTTTGAACGAAACCACATGCATGAAAATTTCTGAGCCTAAACCTATTCCTAAACAAAATAATAGATACTCTATTAACTTCTTTGATATATTGTGAAACAAAGACTCGAAAGATCCACGCAAGTAAAATGTAATTTTATTAAAGATTTTAGATCATTGGCACCAAATGTTTTTAAGTGATTCAAAAAATTAGGATATTAATTTACAGATTGGTTTTATTTTTTGTATACTAAAATTTTATAATCAGTGTTGAGGATCATCAATAGATGATGACAAATAGAAAAAGTGATTTTAAAGATATGCGCTGATTTTGCTAACTGTGCATTCAACGAAGTCTCAGTTGACCCGGCTTTATCCACCATTAAATTTGTTTAAAAATTTAAAAATTCTGTATATTATTTTGAATATTATAGACACTAATTTTCTTTAAAAATTAAGTAAATCAAGAGCCGAACCAAGGTTCGATCCAAACCCTTTCCATAAAAATCTTAAGCCTAAAATTCGGAACACGCCATTCGGAGATCCGAAAATATGATTTGAGCTTGCAGCTCTAATGATTTAAGCATTTAAGAAAAATGAACTTTTCCTTTAAACTTTTGATTACCTGTACAACTCATTACATAACAGTAAAAACTATTTAGTATTATTGAAAAAATTAACACAATGAGGGTATTCACTAGCGCAATCATAAATTCTAATCGTAAAGAATGTTGGGTTGTAAATTATTCAAAGCATCGATTAAAAAGACTTGTTATCGAGCTATTTCGAGATTCTTGTCTTAAAAATATGCGGTCACACAAACAAATTATTAAAAAGAAAACTGTAAGGCGATTCAAAAGGCTGGAAGAATCTTATGACGCCAAACGTTTCCGCAAGGCCCAGTGCCCCATTTGGTTAGCGTCTGGCCTGCACTCTGATGTTGAAGGGACGCAACAATGGCAAGAAGCTGAGTTCCTGTTGCACTGTGAAGCAATCGCTCGAGATCATTCATTGTGGATGTGGCGCTCTTGATTCGCGTTAACCAGGCCGACTGGCTGCTGTGCACCAAGATCATTGCCGAGTGCTTGGCCGATAAGTTGATCAATGCTGCAAAAGGTTCCTACAACTCGCACGCCATCAATTCGAAAACACGAAGAAGAAAACATTACAAGTCTACTGACATGTTTACACAAAATTTAAAATTTCTCAATTCAACGATTCCGTAGCGTACGTGAACAGTGTTCACTGAACACCCAAGATGTAAAATCGTACAAAATTACAATCAATAAAACTCTGTCTGTAACAAGACCAAGAGAGCCGCCATCATCTACTCCAAAAATTGTTTTAATTTTCCTTATTAATGCAGCTATTTAGCATACTACTTCATAAAGGGCCGAGTAAATTTTTCGTGCATTCAAAGCTTGTTGCACTAATTGTCTTGGCATTTTTATTTTGCTTTATATATTAACAAGTCAAGTTTTGGCACTCAAATAATAGCTCTTTTCTACAGTGAATCACATGGGGTCGCTCAGTAGCTCGTGTGTGGTAAATTTACGCTTTACCATTTTACGAGAACAAGTGAATACGCAAAGTTTAAAAAAGCTATTTTGGGAGTTCAGCAAATTATTAACCAGAAAAAACTGTTTAGTATTATTAATAAAAATCTAAAACAATGAATAAACAAAGTTGAAGAAACCATTTTTAAGGCGAACTTTAGAAATTAATGCCGTTCCGAAACGGTCTTTTTATTTGGAATAAAGTTCTAGCTAAAAATTATATTAGATAAAGTAAGAAAGCGTTTCTTCAGGGATATAGGAAATAGTCTCTTTTACGGGATAATGAAAGTTCTCATTTACGAGATAAGGAAAAGTTTATTCTAGCGGATAATAAATCTATAACAAAATGTCATAAAAATTAACGGTACTTAAATTTGGACCAGAAGTTTGCGACTCATACAAAAATTCATTTCCGACTCCATATATATTCTCCATATATATTCATGAACGGTTCGCCGGGCTGAGTCAATCGAACTTTGTCCGTTCACCTGTTTGTCCCATCTAGTCTTTCAGCTTGCACCCTGCTAATATGTCGGAACCGACCAGATCGGATGACTATATCTAACAGCTCCCAAAGGAATGATCGGTCGGGGAACTAGTTTTAGTGAGAAAAACTTGTTTGTTTTCAGAGGAAACGTCTCCAAACTTCGTATTTATTGGTTTTCTAAGCTTTTTTATAGTTCTACTAAGTTGGATGAAAATCGGAAGATAGGTCTGAAAAATAGTAAGAAAAACTTTTTTGCTTTTAATGGTACCGTCTTGAAATTTGGCATTTATTTATTTTATATGCTTTCACCTAATTCAAACAGATTTAGCTAAATATGGTCGAAATCAGTATATTAAAGCAAGAGCTAGGCAAGGGTATTAAAACTGCGGCTGCTTAACCTTTCTCGTTTTGCAATCTATGGTACATGGTGATATTTCCATCAACTCAAGTAGTGAATTAACAATGAATTTACTTATAAATGTTCTGGGCAAACTTAGTCCATCACCAAATTCGTGGGCTTGGTGATTATGGTAAGCAGAATTTCCGAATAAATCAAGCTTAGTGATTACTCGCCTTTGAGCTAGATTATCATTTTCGTTATCTCTTAGTATTCATTTTTCATGTTTCAGTGAATTCCTAATTTATTCTGACCCTTAAAAATGTCTGTATTGTTAGCGAAGAATACAAATATTTCTATCTTGCGTGTGTTCGCAAGGATATGTTTGTCGATGGATGGCAAAAAATGCACGATCATCATTTGACAAACATTTGTGTAAAGTGAACACGTGCCCAAATGATGCCCGTTAGAAATGCTTGACAGGTTAGTGGGCAAATGTAAGACGAACAAATTCGTGGCTTCTTTTGGTCAAAACTTACTTTAAAGACCAACTAGTTGAAAATGGTAAACTATTAAAAATATTAGGACGATCGATACTTTATCAGATAATCATGATACGATTCGATGAAATGAGAGTGAACCAGAGCGTGCAATAATTAGATAAGATTTATGTCGATTCTTCAAAAAAAAAAAAATTTTAATTTGGATAGGACTTTTTAACTAATAATCGCAAGTGTATACATAATTCGGCTTCCTACTCGTCTTTTCTTATATTAAAAAACAAACTATTTTTTTTTTTTTTTGGGTTAAATTCTTTGCGCTTGCCACGATCTTGTAGAGGCGTTTGCTTTGCTTTCATTTTCGCTTGAAAGGATTTCGGGACCTAATTGTTGTTCGCGGCAGCGTGCGGTGGATATCAGGTTCCCTATCATACATATCTTGGGTATTGCTTGTGGTGTGGTAACCCTTAGACGCTGCTAAGCGTGATACGGCACTTAAAATGTTCTCAAAGTTGCCACGTCATAAATGCTGGCAAACTTAATGGGGCAATCGCATTGCTATTTATTTTAACGTCAAGCGAAAGTGAAAGTTCGTGTCATAAAATTAATAAAACGCCACTTGGGGAAGCGTTAAAAATAAAACTTAATGGAGAACGAGAGCGAATGCGAGAGAGACCTTCAATTATCCGCAAGTTAAACCTCCTGATACGCCCCCGGGGCTAGCAGGTTAACACGACATAGGGAGACGGAAGTGCGTGCATATTTGAGACCTGAACTTACCTTCGTACATCTGCGCGTATTGCGGAAAACCTGCGGCACGCAGCCATTTGCAAGCTTCCACGGCTTCGATTTCTGCAACGAAAAAGAACAAAGGTGGCGATAGTAGAGTTGTAATGTTGAAACCATTTACGTAAAACCATTTTGTCCCACCAAAAAACCCAATTAAAATCGCACAACATTCTCAGCCAAGTATCCGCTGGGTGGGTCCATTGTGTTCGTCGTTTCATGGTCATTTGATGGATTATGTTGTAAACCGTCCAAATGATGTCGACGTTAAAAATTATGTTGCTGCGGTCAGTCGCGAACTTTACCGCTGATTGACGGCGTTTTAAATTGTGTTTTGCCTTTGCCTCGTAGCGGTTGTTGATTTAAAAACATTTTTTTGTGGATGACATAAAAGTAAAAGTTTCGAAGAATTTTTGCCAGGCTTGAAAGTGAAGTGATTAAGCAAGTAAATGTCAAGTGGAGGCAGAGTCGCACAGTTTTTAAAGAAGGGAACTGTTCAAATTTGTTTCAGAAAAAAAAATTTAAGGTTAAAGTTTATGCTAATCATTGTCAGAAATTTTTTTGGAAGAAACAAACATTAAACAAGTTATGAGGCTTCCGTTTGAACTGAACCTTAAGTAACTGAAGCAACTCTTGATGCAGATGCTGCATTGAAAGTCCACCACTTTGATAACAACAATGTTAAATCACAAATCTCTGAATGATGGCTTAGTACTTGGAATTGGTCTCGTTTGGGTCCTTGCAATATTAACGACAACGATTCCCTAGACTTGGCACTATGATCCGGCACCCCACGGATAAAAGCATTATAAATAAGGGAAACTATTCGTTATGGAGATCAATTTGCACTAGCGAAATCACTCGGTCTAAATGAGCGGTCTAAAATCGGGAAGAGCTAAGCTTAGGCATTGGGAGACCATTCACAGTCGTTGACTTGATGGATATCCTACTTACATTTAAATCCTTTACAATCTAAATACAATATTAAGAACTGAAATGAATTTAAGACGCGGATAGATGATTCCCACACATATGAGGACGAAAGATTAGTTTCGTTTGATGTGGTATCATTGTTCCCAAGTATTCAAACCGACTTGGCACTTGAAATTATCCAAAAAAAAATGGAAAGAGTTTGAAATCCATACCAGCATACCGATGAAATTATTTATGGAGTTGATAACGTTCTTTATCACCGAAAACAGATACTTTAAGTATGAGGACAAACTATATGTGCAACTTAAAGGACTTCCCATGGGATCACCCTCATCACCGATAATAGCTGACTTAGTTATGGAGACAATTTTGGACACATTACCTAACACTAACTAAATACATATTGACGACTTGTTTGCAATAGTAAAGGAGGACCAAATTAAGAATACCTTGAACATTTTAAATTCATATTATAAAGACATCAAATTTACTTTAGAGATGGAAGAAAATAATCAATTGCCATTTTTAGACTCTGTTGTTCACAGAGTAGAAGACACCCTCAAACTAGATTGGTTCCAAAAACCAATGGCGTCCGGGAGGATGATTAACTATTATTCCAGTCATCCAAAACACATGATAATGAACACTGCCAGTACTAGACACCAGCGACACAATTTTTCACCACGACAACAAGAAGAAAATCTTTAATATACTTAAAACCAATGACTTTCCGTATCACACAATATATGCACTAATTAAAAGCTACATCTTAAATAAAATCACAGATAAAGAAAAGACCCCAAAAATTTACAAATCATTGGTAATCGTCCCCAAATTGTCCGACAGACTCGTCAAATCAGATTGCTATAACAAGGATACACGACGGGAATGTTCTAAAGCAACACAAGAAGTAAAATAGGACTACTTGACAAAAATAATGTAATTTACAAAATACCTTGCGCTCGAGACGGGACCAGTATATGCGAAAAAGTATACATTGGTACTACCAAATCAAAACTGAAAACTAGGATATCTGGTCATATATCTGACATAAAAAGAAAGAATGAGAAAGAAATAATAAGAAACAGCGCTGGCGACCCATTGTGCTGAGAGCGGACACTCTCTGGATCTAGAGACAGTTAGCGTCTTCCAACAAGAACAACAATATAATAAACGGTTCACCTTGGAAATGCTCCACATTATTAATACACCCACACAAATAAGACTGAACTTCAAGACAGACACAGAAAATCTCGCTCATATTTACAGACATTTGCTCAAGCATAATAAACAGACGAATTAGTTACCAACTCCTCAGCTGACAAAGCGGACGCTGTGCTTCTTGTACGTACAGATAGGTGCTTTTGTTTATATATAATCGTTGTAATGTCAAAATGTATCTTGTGTTATATTGTTACAGCCCTGAAGACGAATCCCGAAGGGGTTTGAAATTTATTGGAAAAAGAAAAATCTGTGTTAATCTTTTTTAGCACATAAAAGACCCTGACCCTGATGGTCACTATCCCCAACAACACTTTTTTAAATAAATTAAAAAACTTTTGGTGCTGTTAGATGTGAGTGTACTGCTTTAAAAATATGGAATATAGAAAATCCCAAAAAGTAAAAAGCTTAACAACATCATGTCATTTCATTTGATGGATCTCTTTAAAAATAAAGTGTTTGCTTTATTTAGTTACTTATGCTGGAATGTTTGGGTTTTCACTTAAGTTATAGCGAATGTGGTACGTGCTCCCTTTTATTCATCATTCAAGGTAATCGGAATCAAACCTTCAGCTTTTTTCCCGACTCACTCAATCAATTTTATACTACCTACCACATCCGAATTTGACCAAGAGGCCTGATAGTTTTACTTTTAAAATACCAATCCAGCGATGTTTTTCAATTCATCGATGGTTTTTCTAAACTTCGGAAGCATCGATGTTGTTTTTGCAAAACATCGGAAACATCGATGGTTGCCAGCATTGATATTTTTCGAGCTAATTTACTCTGGACATGGAAACAGTTTTGCTATGCTTTCTGTTGATAATGATGTTATGGATATTGATTTACCTATTGCGACGGCAGTTGACACGATGTCTCTAACTTTGTTAGATCCATCTACCTCTGATCTTGGCTTTGATTTAACTGCTTGTCCTTCTGCTCCCCCAGGGAGAGCCGTCGTCTAATTTCAAGGGATCTGGACAGCGACTGTTACGGTTACAACTAATTTACGCTTAAAGACTGCGGGTCCTTCGTCAGGTCAACTAACAGTGGCGGATGTGGACAGTTACACGATTGTTCAGAAGGTGTTGCGGGAGAAAGCTATATTTTTTAGATCATATAAACCGAAGAGAGATCGTTCTTTTGAGTCGTCGCAAAATGACTTTACTTATCTACTGATTTAGCTGATATTAAGGCAGAACTTGCTGCTTTTGGTCATGTGGTCCGTAATGTATACAAAAAATAAAACGATTTCTCTGTTTAAGTTCGTTTATTTATAACTTGTCGGCTTCAACTAGATTCTCCAATTTTCTTGGGTTTGGAATTTTTTAGAAGAGAAGGAAGAAAAGTCCGCAACAGTTTAAGGCCAGAGATTAAACCGAACAAAAGTCGCAAATTTTTTACTTTTCACAGATTTCTGAAAAAGCGAGGCAGCAGCAGCAAGTGATTGGATTTCGCAAATCCGCAGCAGCGCCGACAGCAGCGTCGTCGCGACACAAGTTGATCATCACAGCCCAGTCGGACTTTGCAGAATCTGTTGAGAAATTTGAGTCCATCTGATGGCATGAATTTGAGTACATGTAAAACTCAGGGGTTCGGCAGCGAATGTCTCAGGTCTTCCCTCTTACGACTTACAAAGTTAGTACATCTGCAGTACTGAGAAAGTAAGCAATTTCTTAAGTCGAAGGCGGCTGATGACGTCACCCCAAACGGAAACGGTTGAAGCCCCTGCGTTTTTCTGCGTTTCCATTGCAAAACGAAGCCGAAGGCTCTGGTCTTTGTATGCCTTCTCATGTGAAAAGTAAGCATGTAAACAGGGCATCTTTCATGATAAAAAGTCCCAGTGGGTGCTTTTGATTTGTTCTACGCACACACATATTATATTTGTGTGTATGTGTGCACTCGTGCTCACTCTCTTCAAAGCATTGTTGAAGCGCCTTTTATTTTGTTATAGCAAAAAGCAAAAGCAGAGAACAGTCGCGACGGCGCTGCCGCCGACTTGTGCTTTTGATCGAAAGCAGCAGCGCCGACTTGAGCTCCTGATTGAAAGCAGAGGCAATGCAATTTAGAAAAATCACGCAGCGACGACAGCTGCTGCTGCTTCGCTTTTTCCAAAAATCGTTCTTTGCTTTACCTTTTGGATTTTGTCAGAAGCAGAGGCAGAATCAAAAGCAGACGAAATGAAACTTATAGCAGCTTCTTAAGTCTAAAAGCGAACGGCAAAGTTTGACAATTTTTTAAAATTTCCTTTGAGACCTAACCTCTCCGGCTTACAAAATATTCATTTATTGACTTTACACAGCCTAAAGAGCCGATCCGAGCTTCTCTTAATTTCTTGGCTTGTTTGCTTTTAACTTGGGCACAAGCAAAGCGTGTGAAGCTTTCTTACAAAGCTTTTTTATTTCTAGTTACTTCACAGCTGGCGCCAACAGCTGGTAAAGGTGATAGGTTGTGTAAAAGTTTTTAATGAAAAAACTATTCCATTAGGTGTCCTATGGAGGGGTCGAACCCACGAACTCTTGTACAGCAGGCACACTCACTACACGCTCCATCACAATTGGCCTCTGCGGCTTTAGTTACCCAATTTGAGTTAAATGATTTGTCTCAGTAGTCGACACACATATTAAATAAGCTTAACATACGTTTCAACTCACTTTAAGGAACGATTAAAGCATAAGTATTTGTTCTCGAACAGTTTATGCCCTTCTGTATTTTTAATTAGCAGCATTACAGTGGCTTGCCATTGGATGTTAAACGTGGATCAACTTCCTCACTTGTTGGTTCGCCTCTCATCCCACGCTCACACACACACACACGTGTGTACACTCCCACAGGTCTCCAACAGAATAATAATTATCCTGTGAGCAGGGAACTTCATGCATTTGCGAGTCGCTTGTTGGAAAATGTTTTAACAGCGTCGATGGCGACGACGACAGCAACAATGAGGAGGAGAAGTACCAAAAGGGACATCATGTGGGCGGCGGCAAACAAACAACAAATATTGACCCTGACGCCATAAGCAGCCACCAAGCCGCTCAGCAATTGTGTGTTCGCATTAAATGGCTTTTAGATGAAAACGCGGCGTATGCGCAATTTTAATAATGCTCAGGTGGCATTTACAAATATTGCTGCTGTCAGTTGTTGTTGGCTGGATAATTAATGTCCTGGTGTTATATTTTTGGATAATGTTTGTCATATTTTTAGACCAGGGCAGAATTGTAGTTACTCAGCATTCCGCTGTGCCCTTTGACCAACAGCATGAATCGATTGCAAATGCAAGCAGTCGGGTTTGTTGTTATTTAAAAAAAGGAAACCAAAGACATCCTCTCCTTTCACAGGAAACGGGAAAAGGGTTGACTGACGGCCAGGCAGGACCAAGGCTGGTGCCTGCACGCCTCAGTGGCCTCTTCCGCCTGTCGTGCAAGTTAATCGCTTGCGAAATTCAATAATAATTCACCCCACCCTGGCCATGCTCTGCCGACAGTAAGCAGCCGGAAACTGTTCCATGTTGTCGTTCTATGTCTGTTGATTAAAAATCAATAGCCATAGCCGGCACCATAGCCTCCTCGTGAGCTGTAGCTCAAATTGGGTTTATTTTGAAATCCAGTGAACGATGTGAAACACCGCACAGATTAGCATTTAAAATAGCATCCCAAGTGGCAGGCATTGGCTAGCCTCAAATCGGTTCCCATTCTCTTTTGTTTGGCTGGTGGAAAACTGAATACAATTTGAATTCATTACCACCCAGCTTGGGCTCTTTTTTCGAAAAAGCAGTGCTTGACTTGGATAACAGGCTTTGAGGTTGCACACAGATTGAAGTTTAACAATTCTGAAGCAGTTAACGTACAAATGTCTTCTGCCAGTAATTGAAGAGCCGTTATGGATGTAAATCAGAGCTAAATCAGAGCTAAAGAAGAAAATTCGATGCTGGTCCCAAAATTTTCATTAAATCTCGTTCCGATCCGGACCTTATATATATTTTGTTATTTGTAGAGTTTTATTATGAAAAATATATTACAAAAATTTTTTCAATTCATTGTGCTTAAAATAACGCTTACATACAGATATTTAACTTGTTAATGAAAATAAATAAAAACTTTTTGAAAATTATTTTGCTGACGAAAAACTTTTGACTAAAACCCCTCACAGCGGGCTCTGTGTGTAACTCAGATTAAAAAGGGTAATAGATAGTGTGACCCGCGCGCTTACGATCAAATGATTTAGCTGACTCTATTTACTAGTATTTTGAAATGAAGATTGTTGGTATTTATTGCTAAGTTTAAGGGTTGAGGATGCGTTTCCAAATATATCGAATTTTTCCCCATTTGTTAGAGCTTACCTACCGAGCCCGATTGGCCCGATTATAACGATTGGCTTTGAACCCACTACCGCAACCCATTTTCCATACTCAAGGGTCGATTATTCCTCTTCGAAAAACTACATCTTAAACTATCTCCCATACTATGATCAAAAAATCGATTTTCAAGTCAATCGGATGAATAATAATCTTTTTTATTCAAAATTTTCCGGGAATTTTCAAACCAGAACTTCAAAAATCGGAAAATCACATCACAAATCGTTTTGCAATTTATCCTAAGAAACCGATTAAAATGTCTTTCGGAAAAAAATATTTTTTCAATACAACATTTTCCAGGCATTTTCACCCCATAAGGCATTTTTCTTATCCTCGAAATATGGCATCTCAAATTATTTCCCATATCCCTTCAAACCGAGTCTTAAGTCAATAAAATTCACCATTTATTTCTAATTCATTCCTTTAAAACCGAGTTTCAAATCGGATGAAAATGGGTATTTTAAAACTGAAACTGAACCTTTCGGGTTCAGGTGATCATTTCGAACAGGGTTCAGTTTCCGGTTCGGTAAAGGCCTCACAAGAATCTGCACCGAACCGGTACTGAAAGGTTCGCTTCCTTGATTAAGTTACAAATATCTGCCAAATAGTGAAGTCGAGCTTGAAAGATAAGAACTAGTGAATAAAATTGTGAGAAAAAATTTTATACTTTCAAAATAAGTTGATAGTAGGCGACCTTTCTAACCTGTAAAGTGCTCGTTATTAAAAAGAGCACTCTCAAGATGCTACATATAATAGACTGTCCAACAGACAAGCGACAGAACTACAAAATAGACACAGAAAACTGCGTTCACATATACAGGCACATACCGACCACTTAAGAGTACAGTACAAAACCCCACGCCAGACGGTACAGGCGTGTAAAACAATGTACGTTCGAATGTTCACTGTTTATTGTATTATTATTCTTGTTCCTGAAGATGGTTGCCCATGTTGCAACCGAAATTTACTGGATTAACTGACACACACTTCAGAGTTCTTTTTCAACCTCGAGCCAGCTAAACACAGCATTCCATTAAACAGTTTTTATACTCTGTACCAGAGGTACACAGAGTATATTAAGTTTGTGCAAAAGTGTCAGACTGTCCGTCCGTCTGTCTGTCCGTCTGTCTGTATGAACAAACAAATCTCAGAGATGGTAAGAGAAAGAGGTTGGACATGTATGCCAGAATATGACATACTCTGTGCCTGTGAAATGCTGCCCATCATCGTTGCGACCGGTGCTGCCCTTAATTGTTTGTTTTCCTAATAACTCGACAACCGTTCATCCGATCTTTACTTTTCCTTTAGCAGATCGATAAATAATCCTGATTATTGAATATGTCCAGACGAAACGAAACTTTTATCTATAAAACTGTGGGAGATATGACGATTTTTCCGATTTGCGGGGGCGGGAGGGGGCGTGGCAAAAATTAAAAATAAACTTGATCTGCCTGCAAGTATAAAAACCATATGTCCCATACAGACAGACAGACAGACGGGCGGACAGACGGACTTGGCTAGATCGACTCGGCTGTTGATGCTGATCAAGAATATATATACTTTATAGGGTCGGAGATGATTCCTTTTGCCTGTTACATACTTTTGCACAAACTTAATAGACTCTGTGTACCTCTGGTACAGAGTATGAAAATAAAGTTTTTCGTACTAGAACTTCTTTTTTAACCGATCATTCGTACTGCAGATATATGCTATAGCCATCCGATTTTAAGAAAACTTTGATGAATTGTGTAAAAGTATATACAATAAGTATATGCCAATTATAAGGACGTTGCCATTGAAAACAAAAAAGTTTTTCTCAATCGAACTATTTTTTCGACTTTGTAGAATTGTGTGTAAGACTACCGAATAAATATTTGCCAATTTTACAAACATTTCCATTGAAAACAAATAAGTTTTTCTAACTAAGACTTCTTTTCAGACCCTACTTTTCAATTACAGCTATACTATATAGATGTACGATTCCGACCAAATTTGGAGGAATCATGGAAAAGTATAGTAAACAAAGAAATACAAAGTTTGGAGGCGTTTCCAAAAAAGTTTTTCTCACTAAAGCCAGTTTTTCGACAGATCGTTCCTATAACAGCTAATGTGCAGCGTATTTGTACCAAAAGACTTCGCGCAAAGTTTTGGTGAGGATACCTTTAAAACTGACGGAGGAGATAGCATAGAAACAGACGGTCAGACGGACGGACAGACGGACAGGGCTAAATCAACGCAGCTCGTCATGCTGATCAAGAATATATATACTTTATGTGGTCGGAGATGCTTCCGTCTATGCGCTACAAAAATCCGGACAATTTTATAATACCCTCTGCAAGGGTAAATAAAGCTGCTTCATATTTCTTACTTCTTGGCATTCATAAAGTAAAACTCTCGTCTTGCGACATCGATGCTTTTGATCCATGTTTTTTTTCCAATTTTTAGAGTCTGCCAATGTACCTTCCCAATGCCCTTTCTTGCTTGAGATTAAATAGAAATAATGTAAATGGGCTTAAGCGACCTATTTTGATTTGAGTCAAAGTGCTTGTTAGCTGCCTCAAAGTCTTGGATTGATTATAATCAACAAAATCAACAAAGATTTTGAACATATAGGCAGTTTTGGATACTCAGACAGACTGTTTCGTTAGACTGGGAATCTCATCAGTGAGTTTCAAGCGCTGATCCCAACATGACGTTTGCGAATTAAAACTTGAGAATTGTAAAAACTTCTTAGAATTTTCGCCCACACTCCAACACCACCGCAATTGAACGCAATTTATTTTAAGTCCTTTTATTAAAAGAAATATTATACTAAAAGGTTAAAGAGAATCAAATTGGACATCTTACCATTCTTAAAGACGACAAGTAAATTTCGTAAGAAAATAGTGCGACCGATGCATCGATAGTAGGAAAAAATCATCGATGTTTTCAGCTTCGATTAAAACATTGATGCATCGATGTTACCATCGATGTCTCTCCAGCTCTACTTGCAAAATGATATTTATTCTAAATAAATGCCATAGAATCAGCTGGGTTCAAATCCTACTTAGTCACATCTTAGGCTTGTTCGGGAGTATCTTTGTTACTGATCGAGTTGCACAACAAAAAGACCCGAGTTTTTACTTTTCGTAGTGATTGCGTGTGATTTTCTTTAAGGTACCAAAATTCTACTTTCTGTAGCACCTGCAGTACCACCTCCTCAAACGTTCTGAGTTAAATTTGCATATTTCATACTGTTAACTATATATTTAAATCCTGCATGCCAGCCGAAAGCAACAAAACACTTTTCAATTATAAATTGACTTAAATGGCATTGTTTTGGCTCCTGCGGCGGTGCAATCAACCTTTATATGGCAGCATAATTGGTAAATGGAAGTCAATTCTAAATAGCGTTTAGCGCAAAAATTAACCAAATTGCTGTATAGTGTAAAGAGCGCAACAACAATAACCAGAACCAGAACCACTAGCCTTTGGCCACCACCAATTGCAGTTGAAGTTTAACTGAATAAACTAGCAATTAGTGTCAGAGTAAACCAAAATTCAATTTGCCACACACGAAATTGTTGAAAGGTCAAATTTATTTTAGAGGCAGAAAGTTTTAACATAATTATGCTGAAACAAAATTAAGTGCGTTACGCATACGCCGAATGCAACGGCAGGAATATTGGAAGTGCAGCGCAGTGCAAAGTTTTTGCATTGCACTGACAGGACAACTCTTTACATATATCACATTCTGTGTGTGTGTTTGTCGCTTCACTTAACTTTTTGTAAAGCACAGACACACATTCAAATGTCATTAACACGCTCCTAGCCTGACTATAAGTCTGGCAACAGGAGGCTGGGAATTGTATTAGGAACTTTGCTTTCATTGACACTTTCCCCAAGCAAAGAGCTCATCATTGTGATTCTGTGGGTTGTCGGAATCAATGCAAATTTTAATTGAATATTTCAACAACAAGGACAGAACGGCGCTTTGACAGCATTAACCCAGGAGTAAGGCAAACTAGAGCTATGGCTTACACCAAGTTCCTAATAAAGCGAAAGGGGAAGAGAGGAGAGCAATGGAAGGGGGCATCATAATTGCATTATGGCTATGAAAAATATGTAAATGACAGAGAGCGACTTAAATTGAATTATAACGAGGTGTCACGAAAACTTCAACTAAAAGTTGCCCAAAGAAAACTTTTTTAAATGGATAGAAATATGGTAAATATTTGGAGAAGGGCTGAAAAATGTATAGTACACTTTGGTGGAGCCACATACTGATAGTTGAAAAAAACATTAAAGATTGCCTCCTAGAAGGAATATTGATAAAAGAGCGGGAGTCGGAACTCTTTCTTTTTGAAGACTAAATATTAGTCTTTGCGAAATCTTTCAAAATTCAAAAGAAGCATTTCGGGAGTTTTGCTATTTGGGTAAGAGTCTTTGCTGCACAACAGAGAAGTATGTATTGAGATTTGCATGGTGCAGTTTTCTGATGGATTAAAGTTCGGGTGGAATGCGCAAGCCAATAGTTGGTAAAGCAATCGTAAAAGAGTAGAATCATTTTGCTTTGTGCACAGGTTCCTTTTAACAAATCACTGTTGCCAAATGGTTAAAGAACATCGAGCTAAGCTAAAGCGGCACACCAAAAAACTTGACATCAGTCGAGCAGTTGGAAAAGTTAAGCTGAGCTTATTGCTCGAAATAATATGATCGATTACAACAAACTAGAGCGTCAACTTTTGACATCAGTTGTTTGCAATCATCGAATGGTGCTCGCCCTAAAATCGAGTTGTCGCAATTGGTCTGCATAAATGCGACTACGAAAAAGGTGAAATCTTTCGGATGTTGCGCCTAATGGAGATCACCCGAAACTTTGTGTATCGTACCGTAAAGTTATTTGAGGATACTGATGGAATAAAAGACGGCACGAAATCCGGCCGTCTGCGCAGTTTGCGAAATCCACAAGACTTGATGTCGTGCAAGGTTCGAATTCGTCGAAATTCACGGCGCAAGCAGAAAATCATGCCTCGCGAGATAAACTTTAGCAAGGACAACATGTAGTGCATCATAAAACGCGAATTGGGATTCAGTGCCTACAAGAGACACATCGGCCACTTGCTCACAACAGCATTGAAACAAAAGCGCAAGACAAAATCGAAAGCATTGCGTCGCCCGTGTCCGAACAATGCCCACAGGCGAGTTCTGCTTTTCTGACAAGAAAATTTTCACCAAAGATGAATTGTTCAACAAACAGAACGATAAAGTGTATGCTGTGTCATCAAAACAAGCGTCCGAACTCATTTCGAGAGTTCAGAGAGGACACACCATCCGTCTTGTGGGATGGTTTGGTGGGGAGTCGCCTATGATGGGATCACCAAGCTCCATTTTTGTAAAAAAGGAGTCAAAACTTTCAAGAAAGTGTATCAACACGACATTATTTGCAAACAAGCCGTAGACCTTTCCGCGAGACTCCGCTCCCGCGGCAAGACACCATGTACCGAACTTCATATCTACACAGATAAAAAAAAGGATATGCAAAAATATCCATTGCATGATTTCCAGTATCCATTTGGACTGGATATGTCTTTAATATCCTTTTATCATCCAATAGAACTGAAAAATCATCCAAAGGATGTGAAAAATTATCATCCCATGAATGATTAAATGATTTTTTAGCTCCTTTGGATTATAAAAGGATATTAAAGAAATATCCAGTCCAAATGGATATTTTTTTGTATCTTTTTTTCCTGTGTACTGATGACTTTCCTGCTGGTAGCCCAGACTACAAACTGTGGTCCGTTCTCAAGGCTATGGCTTGCTCTACTCAATATTGCGTCTACAAATTTGAGTCTTTGAAGTTCGACCTTGTCCAAGCAGTGCACAACTCACCAATGCATGAGGTGCTCACTGCGATCGATGAGTGGTCAGAGAGACTTCGCATAAGCAAATATTTACAATTAAGGGCTAACTTTATTTGCACAATGTGTACAAATTTGGTGTGCGTGTGGGACTTTAGCTTAAGAACTTGAACGTCGCAAGACGGACTCAGCTAAGGATGTACACAATTTACTAGGGTAGTTCCTTAAGAGGCAATAGAACATCGTCAGAAAAATTGATTCGAGCTTAAAGAAATAGAAATAAAATTTATTACTTTAAAGCCCGATTTCTCAATGTCCGGTTAGTCATTTTGACCGGCAGGTTAGCCGAATTTGAGAGTCTCATACAGTGTTTGGCGTAACCGGAGAAACAAGCTTAATTGCATCTCAAGCACTGGTTAAAGTTAACGCGAGTTCAGTCCCGATGGAACTATCGATATTTTTATCGATATTAAAAAAGCTGGCATTAACACTTGTTTTTTGCCTTATTAATTGCTGCAACAAAATGCTTATGAATAATCGAATTTTTCAACTCCACGCAATGGAAATAGAATTCGAAGTGGCTGAGAGTACAAGAGAGTACAAAAAGATGCCTAATTACTTTACTGATCTGGATGCCACGTTTGTTCAACGATTCAGGCTGACAAAATCAACATGTAAAATAATTCTTGCAAGGATTATAGATCAAGTGGATTCCCAAAGAAACAGTTAAAGCCGTAACTTCAGTTGCGATTCAATTTGTTGTGACTAGAATTGTTAACAGGATTTGGTAGCGTTGCGTTCTTATGCATGTGGCAGCTTCCTTATCACTGCGGGTGACTTCAGTGGAGTCAGCGTTTCTTTGATTAGTCGTGTAGGTAAACAAGTGTCCCCCGCTATTGCTTTTAATTCATCGCAAGCAATATTATGCAACATTTTTGCTAAGAAATTACCAGCAACATTCATAAGCACTAAGAAGTCCATAACAAAACAATAGACGGAGCTGAAGTCGAGTGCCCCGACTTGACAGCTGACGATGCTGTAGTTATCCCCGCTCCATAGAGCAAAATTGTTACATGTATAACTTCTGTGTTTTTGGTCCGATCTTATGGAAGGCACAAGGCTTTAACTTCAAAATTGTGTCTCTGACAGTTTTTTGCGGATAAAGGGTGGAGGTTGAGAAACCTTCCAAATCTGAAACAATCTTGATCAGCGTGTGGTATACACCTAGCTACGTGCAAAAATTTAGGGCTCTTTCTCATATAGTCTCTGAGATCGACGCGTTCATATAGACAGACAGACGTTTTTTTGCGTTTATAGAGGCAAGGGGGATATATTCTCCAAATCGAAATCAAACTTGATATGGGTATGGAATAGAGCAACCTACTTGCAAAAATTTGTGCCTCCCTCCCTTATAGTCTGTGAGATCGAAGCGTTCATACAAATGAACGGACAGTCGGACATGGCTACATCGACTCGGCTTTTGACGCTGATCAAAAATATATATTCTTTATGGGGTGTATGAAATGTTTCCTTCTGTCTGTTTCCTACATTTGCCTAACTTTATGATCCCCCTTTTCCCATTTTTAATAAGAACAGGGTATAAATATCTAATATCATTATCTGGTCACCCTATTGAAGCGATATGAATTTATCCATATCGGGAGAAACTGATGCTCAGAAAGCCAATTGACTTAACCGCTGGTCATTTTAAGGAACGATATTACCGGCGATTAGCTAATCGGAACCTTTGAGAAATCGGGTCTAAGTGAACGAATCCCAGAAGGTCATTCGAGCCGGATATTTTGGAATCATGGATTTGTAGAGAACCGAATAGTACCAAAAAGAAAAATGTCTTGTTCCAGTCATGAGCACTTGTTAAAGAGGTAGACTCTAGAACAGGACAAAAGATCTTGATGTTAGAGGTTCACGGGTCGATACAAACATTTTTTGCAATTTGATGAAATGCTTTGCCTGAGGTGGTTCAGCTCATGGTGGAACTAATAAGGTGAAGCCGTCCGAGACTGCACTCTCTCTGTTTGAAGGGCCAAAGGGCCAGTATGCTTGAAGCGAAAGGTAGGCTACGGAAAAATTTTTCTGTAGTTTTGTCGTAATAGTCTTATTCGTGCTGTCATTTCTGATTTTAGTGTGTGAAAAGATGTCGAGTTAACGTGTTATTTGCCGTAAATCGTTTGCGCGAAGCAACATTAAACTCATACGGTTCCCAAGGCTGGAAACAAATCAATATGGGAAGAGTCTAGGCATTAGTATAACAAATATCATCGTCTTTTATATAGGCTGTATTGGCCCTCAGCATATGCTGACGACTTCACCTAGTTAGTTCCACCATGGTTCAGCTTACCTAAGTGATGTATTACTACGTTTATGTTATGAAATTCATGATTTCTTTAATTTGCAACATTAAATTTGTTTTTGTTTAAGCTGCTTTAGTAAACTCATAAAATGACCAGCGCACATATGAGTAAAATATGATCTGGCAACACCAACGCAGAGTTAAGTTGGCTGCGACACATCATTTCATGACTGTTTTCACAGTTTCGTGAATAAGTCTAATTCATGAAAAGGTATTTATGCATGCACTTTCGAGCATAGCATAAACGTAGTTTATCAGCCTTGTTCTCAATTACACTTTCACAAAAGTTTTGTGATTTAGAGACAAAATTTGGTACAAAAACCGGTTTGAAAGCACAAAATAGTTGTGGAAGTGGAATTGAGAACAAGGCTGTATATCGGTTCCCACTAAAACATACCTCTAAATTATCAATCTTGTTTATAAAATAAACCGAACTTAAATCCAGGACTCAAATCGCAATGAGAGACTACAAAATGAAACAAGCGCAAACTAACAACGCACACTGTAACCCCAACTCGCTATCTATTAATCTTTATGGTAAGAAAATATGTCAGATAATAACTCAAAAACTACATAAATAGTTTGCACTTTCCATTGTAAATAAAAGTGCGGGCGATAAGCCATTAATTAATTGTTTTCTGTTGGCCTTTGTTGCACACAAATGTCATGTGCAACATAAATTTTATTCCCAACTGACAACCTCTTATTGTGACCGCCAGCCTTGCCAAGTCATCAAAGGAAAATGTTGAATTTATAATAAATTATGGTATTCAGGAACTTAAATTCCAAAAGCAAAATACTAAAAATAAAAACTCCTATTCCTTGAATGGTTTGAGGGTAAATTCTAAATAACATTGTTGGGCTTAAAGCTTGGCCTAAAAATACCTTGAGCTGGAACTTCCTCTTCACTGAGCACACACAGAAAGCAATGGCAGCCAAAGGATCAACCTATTTATAACATTTATCCCTCCCCCTTTTGGCCGCAGTGTAAATGCTGGGTGCAACAAGTGGCACAGTTTAATTCACTGTGAACTCAGAGTTGGCTGGTTGCCAGGGAAGTGGATAGTTGTTTATGCCTAACTACGATGTAATCAGCAACTTGTTTGAAATGTTTCCATCTTGTATAAAACAGATCATTGAGCTTTTAATGCGTTTTTAATGTCGCCTCCCGCAGCGAAAAGAAAAACGCAAAAAAATACAATTCGCATACAAAAATAATTACATTTGAAAAGAAAAGAAAACAAAACAATCAAAGCCAAAGAGAAGAAGAGCGCACAGAAATACAGAAATCATTGTGCAAAAAACAAGACGGAAAATTTATGTGTTTTATTGTTATAACCCGAAAATGGCTGGGGAAAATTAATTTCAATTCCACAGCAACAACAACAAAGGCATACGGCGGCTTAATGGGGATATCATGAAGCGTGGGGAACAAAAACAGGAGGTTTGTACATTGTACAGAACATTGACAAAAGAAAGCAGCAGGGGCGGGAGAGGAAAGGAAAGTTGTGAGTAGGACAGAGATTTTAATTATTTTTTAAGAGTAATGCGGCAGCTAATAAGCTAGTATATTCCCACATCTCACAGCTCATTATTTACGTTTGTGCTTACATTGACAGTCCTAAACTGTTTGAGGACTACTCCCTTAGTCTCATTTTAATGGTTAACAAATATTTGGCGCTGAGCAAATGCGCAACAAATATTTGGTTCAAATAGTTAGTGCAGCGATGGGCAGACCCCTGCTTTTTTACTCCCATTGCTCCCGAAAGTTATGTTCAGGCGGCTTGAGCCACGCAGACACATTAAAAATGTCCTCTTATCGCACACAAGCTTCGCTTCGAAGCGAAAACAACACCAAAACTAATGCGTTTCGACATACGGTGCCAGTTCTCAAAATCAAATTTCGTGCCCACCGCTGAATAAAGTGCACAAGCAGAGGCAAAGGATCATTAGGTAGTGTTTGCGCTCAAACTTTTTGAGCACATTAGGCAAATTTTTAATAATTCTTTGCGCAAATTATTTGGATGTGGTCAGGCTTAAGCCTTAAGGTCACTCAAATATTTCTTCATCTCTTTTTTGTGATTGTTGTTATTTGACAAATGTTTTTGTTTATTTGTATTGGTTTTTGCACGTCCGTAAACAACTGCAGAGCAACTCCAGATCCATAAGAGGTATCTCAGGAGTGAAGTCTTTTCCGCTTGTTTCTTTCCACCAAAGAGAAGGTAATACACAACATTTTGGAGGCATGAACCGTGAAACCGTGGAGTGTGTGCCATATTAATTGTATAATAATATTTTCCCATTTATTGCAGCAACCAAAACAATTTTCTTTTCATTTAAATAAATGGCTCTGCCTGACTGGCGCGCAATTTCACTTGGGTGTAAACAAAATACAAAAAAACCAACAAAATGAAATTGTTGTTGATGACGGTTAACGTAACACCGAGACACACTGTCAGCCAACTGACTGACAGACATGGCCAGGCCACTTGTGGACAGGCTATGTGGCAGCCACAACACTTGTTGCCATTCCTATTCCTCCATTTAAATGCCAGGCGTCGACTGATAAGTACAAGCTGTGCACTCTTGCAACTGGAAATAGCCACGCTCCGCATTCCCAAAATCCCAAAAATAGTTGTCTGGAGGGTGCGAAAACACAATAAACAGCCAGCGGCGCGCGCGCTTTTATTTTTGAGTATTTTGTTCAATAATTTGTTGCCCTTGAGGCTTACCTGCAATCTTCCGTTCGCGCATTTTCCGCCATAACGCCTCGGCCTTGCGTTTCGGCCAGTTCTCGAATTTTTGCGAGAAGCTCCTGAAGAACTTGTACTCGCGTATGGTTATGGACATGCGGCGTTGCATTCTGGCTAAAGTTGGCAGCGCCGTTTTGGCTGAAACTGGCGGAATTATTCACGCACTGCACCGGAATTGAAAGTGAGTCGGCGGCGTCGACGCGCTTCCATTGGCTGCCCGATAGACTCGCTGCGACCACGAAAACCACGACCGTGCACGGCGCCTGTAAGAGCACTAATGAATTTGCCAACGCGCGCTCGGTTCAGGCAAAATGGCGAGGCAGGGCCGACAACGAGCAAAGCACGAGGCACAACGAAGCAACGGGTCGTATGAGCAATGGCAATGCGGCTGCTTATGTTGTCTGCGGCTGCTGTTATCGTGCTTCTTGTACCGTGTGGGGCAAGTGGCGGGGGCCGGTAGAACCTTGGGTTCTTGTCCATGTTAGATTTATCGGCGCCACAATCGCTTATTATTTTCTGTAGTTAGTTGGCCAGGGCCAAAGCTGCAGGCCCAGGACAGGCGAACAAATAAATAAATAAATGAATAACTGGCATGTTGTTTGCTGTTGATGATGCTTATTTCATTTTCATGTCAACTAAAAGGACCCTCAGACACACACACACACTCATTCAGAGCTTATGGTCTCGTTGTGTTTTCATGCGCATTCATTAAAACTCGAACATTTGTTTGATTGTAGTTGAGTCGAAAGCTTCCAGATATGAAGTGAGCTGGCCAAGCCGCACCTGTTGCTCATTGAGCGAGGCGAAGGCGGCAGTGGGCGGAGACAATGCGGTTGTTGGCACAGTTGTCCGGTTCACAGTTAAAGTTGAACTTGGTGCTTATGATTTATCTAACAAAATGTTGCAAACATTTAAAAATTCATACTCTGACACTTTATCGGAGAATAATTAGCCCCCAAATATACAAAGTACAAAAATCAGGAAATCGTTTGAGGCAATTAAATTTCTTCTTGTTAAAAAGCCGTAGCATACTTTTAAAGTCTCTAGCTGACCACCTTACCGTTACTGTCGAGTTAATATTAGTTGTTATCATCGCACATGGGTATCAAGACGAATCAATGAAACTATGTTGAAAGGACTTTCAACTACTTTCCCAAACAATCTAGACCAGAAATGTCCACACTATGATTACGGCAGGGCAAACTCCAATGCATATGAAGAAATTATGCTTATCGAAATGTTCCTGTCGCTGCCAACTTGTGCTGCAGGATTAGCTGATATAGTTCCGAAATGGCGAACAAAGTTGCATGAAATTCCTACCACGAAACCCCTCAGAATGACAGCCACCATTTCAGCAGCAAACAAGAAAGAAAGTAAGTCAAGGCCGACTATAACATACTCTTTAACTGTGAAGTGCTGCCCATCACCGTTTTCCTTATAACTCGACAACCGTTCATCCGATTTTTACCATTCCTGGGCGGATCGATAAATAATACTGATTACTAAATATGTCCAAAAGGAATGAACCTTCTATCAATAAAACTGTGGGAGATATGACGTTTTTTTTTTCCAATTTGCGGGGGCGGAAGGGGGTGTGGAAAAATTGAAAATAAACTTGATCTGCCTGCAAGTATAAGAAGCATATGTCCCATACATGTCAAACCTCTATCTCTTACAAACAGACAGACGGACATGGCTAGATCGACTCGGCTGTTGATGCTGATCAAGAATATATATACTTTATAGGGTCGGAGATGCTCTGTTTGTTACATACTTTTGCACAAACTTAATATACTCTGTGTACCTCTGGTACAGAGTATAAAAAGCTAGAAAGTCGGTCAACCAACAACCGAATATACCATGTACCTACACTATTTCCGCTAGTACTTAAAAAGTATGAAACAATCTAAAATCCAGATCAATAACTTCTCGTACTTACAGTGTGTTGAAAAATTCTATTTAACGCGTTCATTATTCAAATTAAAAAATTTCGTGGATTTTGTAAGAAATATACTTTCAACGCAAGCACCAACTAGTAAGGGCGTTTTCGTGTGTTTTCATTCATTTCCTAGTCTAGTACACACACATGCTCGCTCACACGCATGCTCTAGCCGATGATGCGGTATCGCCAGCTTCAACAATCACAATTGTTTCGTTTATAACTTCGGTGGTTTTTGTCCGATCTATGTGTACTTATTATAACAGATAGATATTGGTCCTTACGTGATATATTTTAGGTTATAAGGCTCTAACTTATAAGTTGTGGCTCACCTACCTACATGCCTCTATGTCTTATAGTCTCTAAGATCGACATAAAGACGGACCTTTCCATTGACAATGTTCTTATTTGATTTAATTAAAAAACTCCTAACTTTAATAAAATATACAAATAGGACAAAACTCTGGCATCTGACGGTGACATTGAAATTATTTGTTTTGCTAAAAACTCTTCTATGGTTCATTTGATCCTTTCCAAATTTAATGGATCGATAAACTATGGTCCCAGCAATCTACCTATCAAATTATGGGAGAGTTTCACAACTTTGTTAATGCTGTAAAAAGATCCTTTCATTCGCCGCCCTAATTCTCGTTAGATATTGTAACAGCTGACAACGACTATGATATTTTCAATCTACCTATATTTGCATAATTTTTCCAGCGATGCTTTTGTAAAATGGCTTGACACAACCCCAAAGGGCCAAAGCCGAGCTTCTCTCAACCTCTTGGCTTGGCGCTTCTAATTTTCGCACAAGAGAAAAGGACCTACAGTTTAACGCAGAGTCCGAACGGCAGTTGAGATGCTTTTGCATAGCTAATTACTGCAAAGCTGGCGCCAACAGCAAAGAGGGGGTGACCGGGTGTAAAGTTTATTCAAATAAAAACTTTTTTCATTAGATGTTCCGAAACGGCATCGAACCCGCGACCTCTTGCACAGCGGTCGCGCACACTAGCCGCTGAGCCACCCGGCCACAACAAGGCAACAAGTTCCAGTATATTTAAGGATTGATGGTAATTCTTGATGATTTTCGTGTGCTGAACACGAATCTATTTTCGGAAATGGTTCGTCACGTCTAGATTTTTCGTAACTTGACCTTAAAGTTGCTTTAAATGCATATTTTGAACCGTTTTTATGGTCGTTTTATGGGAAACCAATACAATTGTCTTAACTTTTTTTAAGATTTTCGTGAAATTATAAAACTTTAAAACAAATTATCCCAAATATTTCTACGATTTTTTATACGAAGATAAACCATTTTAAAAACTTGCACTTTAAATAACCATATTTTGAACAGCCTATTGGTATGCCATGGGTGTTGGTAAAAGTTTTCATAGAAATCCAATACAAATGTCTAGCCAAATATAGGAATTTTGCGTAGCATATTTTTGGGCTGTAGTCGATTAGAAGATTTGAGCACTTGTATTCAAAATGGTATATCTTCGCTTAAAATAATCGCAGAAATGCTTGGGATTGATGTGGCCGGGTGGCTCAGCGGCTAGTGTGCGCGACCGCTGTGCAAGAGGTCGTGGGTTCGATCCCGCTTCGGCATATCTAATGAAAAGTTTTTTCTTTGAATAAAGCTTACACCTGGTCACGCCACTCTGCTGTTGGCGCCAGCTTTGTAGTAATTAGCCATGAAAAGCTTCTCAAGCTGCCGTTCGGATTCGGCATTAAACTGTAGGTCCCTTTCTCTTGTGCGAAAATAAGAAGCGCACAAGCCAAGAGATTGAGAGCGGCTCGGCTTTGGCCCTTTGGGGCTGTGTCAACTAGACAAGCCATTTTACTTACTTTTACTTACTTGGGATTGATTATATTAGACCTAAAAAGTAAGACTCTAATAAAATATAAAAAAGAGCTAAAATAATAGTATAGGAACTACATGTTAGTACCTTTAATCTGCAGAACTTAATCGTGGTGTCCTTCTAATTGCGGGTACTTATGAGGCAACTAACAAATGACCATTTTATAACAAAAAATCAACTTTACAAAGCCCTATCAAATTTTGTAAGATGTGCTAAGGCTGCATCAAGCCATCAATTTCGCTTCCTTTTCACTTTTCCTCAATATGAACTTTTGCGCACTATTTATGATATTTTAAATGAGTAAGGGTATGTACTCAGACAAACTAAATCTAGACCTTGCTAAAAATATAACTTTTTACGCTGGAGTCCCAGCTAAGCTTACAGTGTGACTGCTCAACGCCAAAATAACCTTCAATAGTAAAATACCACCAAATGTCAAACGGTCTTACTGCACTGTGTTTCTTTCCCTTGTGTGATTTGATTACAATTAAATTGATTTAAGTAATAAAAGTGTAAATGCAGGAGTATTTGGAGAGCAGAAGTCATGGGCAGACCCTTAGTTGACTTTTATTTTATTCTTAGCTGCAGGCTGCAGCCATTGTTAAATTCATTTAGCAAGGGTAACTTGCTAAATAATTGCAAACCATTTTTTTGCTTCTACCTATCTAAACCTATAGCTAAAGCTATCAGCCTTTAGCCAGTCAAGGTGCGGCGCCACGCGTTTTTAGCTGGGTGTGAGCTAAATCATTTAGCTTATCTGAGACCAGCTCAAGCTAAGAGGCAAGCTAAAAGTTTTAGCAACCGTTAATCTAGCTTTTTTTTATAGAGAGTTAACTCCAGCTAAGTCGAATTAGCTTGTCTTAGTACATAGCTTTAACCTTTATTTTGGCAATGTTGACTTCAAAGCACTGTAGAGGGATAACTAAGATCAATCTGATTGGGAAAATTGCTTTTTTGATTGTTTCAGAACTTTTTTAATGAATAAATTTCATTCCGATACATGAGAAGTTCACTATCCGCTAAAAAGCTTGCGATGATTCCTTATACAATAAAATTAATTGCGCGGCAAATGGGTACCAAACTTAAATCTTAAAATTTTTCCAAAAAAACTTCCTAATGACCTTTAGATACTGGACCAACAAACTAGACACAAAAACATTGGTCAATTGTAAAGACATAAAATAATGCTTTCCTATAGAGCAAAGGTACACAGAGTATATAAAGTTCGTGCAAAAGTATTTAACAGCCAGGAGGAAGCATCTCCGATCTAACAAATATTTTCTTGATCAGCATAAACACCCGAGTCGATTTAGCCATGAAATAGCCGACCTAACTACTAAAACACAAAAATTTCTCATTTTTATACCCTTGCAGAGGGTATTATAAAATTGTGCGGATGCTTGTAAAGCAATGAAGGAAGCATCTCCGACCACATAAAGTATTTATATTCTTGATCAGCATGACGAGCTGAGTTCATTTAGCCTTGTCCGTCAGTCCGTCTGCCGTCTGTCTGTTTCTATGCTTCTCCTCCGTCAGTTTTAAAGCTATCTTGTCATGTGGTACAAATAGGCTGCACATTTGTCGGAACCGGCCGGATCGGATGACTATAGCATATAGCTGCCATAGGAAAGATCGTTTGAAAAACTAGTTCTAGTGAGGAAAACTTTTTTGTTTTTAATAAAAACGTCCTTATCATTGGCATACACCTATTTTATAGACTTTTACACAATACTAAAAAGGTTGGTCGAAATCGGATGACTTAGCATATAGCTCATAGGAACGATCGGTCGAAAAATAGTCTAGTGAGAAAAACTTTTTGTTTTTCATGAAAACGTCCTATCATTGGCATACACTTATTTTTTATACTTTTACACAATTCGAAAGATCGGTCGAAAAAAGTTCTAGTGAGAAAAACTTTTTTTTTTAATGAAAACGGCCTTATCATGGCATACACTTATTTAATATACTTTTACACAATTTACAAAGTTTGGTCGAAATCGGATGACATACATATAGCTCCAAGAAACGATCGGTTGAAAAACTAGTTCTAGTGAGGAAAACTTTTTTGTTTTTAATAAAAACGTCCTTATCATTGACGTATTCTTATTTTATAAACTTTAGCACATTTCTTCAAAGTTTTTATCAAAATCGGATGACTATTACATATAGCTGCAGTATGAATGATCGGTCGAAAAAAAGTTCTAGTGAGAAAAACTTTTTGGTTTTAAATGGGATCGCCTCCAAATTTCGTACTTTTTTGATTTCAATGGAAGCTGCAAGGGTATACAAAACTTCGGCCGAGCCGAAGTTAACTTTCCCCTATTTTTTGATATTATTATATACATTTTCAGACCTTTTTTTTATGAATTTCAGGTCCGTTGGATGAAATCTAAGATCAATTTAACATTAAAAGGATATTAATTAATAATCAATATATATCCATTCCAAATGGATACCAAAACCATCCCATGGATCATCATCAACTTGAGCATTTATTGCACTTCGATTGTTAATTTTGTGGGAATTGTCTCAATTGTGTACACATCAAAATTCTGCCTAAAACCATTACAAGTCACATTTATGATTTTTCTTATTAATCGACTCTTGTGGCAGGGATGTGACATGGCGCGGAAGACAACACGACATGGACACATGCTCGCAAATCAACGCACACCCGTACATGAGTTCCGTACATATCAGTATGAATAAATATTCTCTTGAGCCATAGCCATATATTTGTTCGGACGATGCGTAAGATAAATACAACACAAAATGCTGGTAATTTGTATTTGTGCAATATCAGATATAAATCATGAAAAATACTGCGTATTAATTTGTTCAATAAAATAAACAAGAGAGTTGATCCAGCTACTTGCGACGCTTGCTTCCGTTATGAAACAGCCCCATCCCAACCCCAACGGGCGGTGGGAATGCAATGGCAGTCGCACTGAACCTATAATTTACTAAGGGAATAACACCATAAATGGGCCTGACCTTTTCAAAGGGCAGGTTTGGATTCAAACATCATTGCAATGACGTCAGTCAAGGAAATGGCCAACAAACACAGTTAATCGTCACGACCAACATGTGCTGACGTCATTGTTCGAGGCTAAAGCTGATTTCGATGAAGCAGTCAGGCGACAAAAGTGAAATTGAATGGACTCTTGTCCAGCAGCCACTTCGTGCAGCTCCTGATTCAATTTCTGTTCATTTATACGCCTTTTCTGGCACAAAGAACAGCATCATCCCCTCCCCACCAGGGAGGAGAATATGTGAATAGAATGTGGCGTGCATACTGACAGATTGACAGCCATTTTGGTTTGGGCCAGGCCATTTGTATTGAAGTGTTGACGGAAGTGTTGGAAATTTGCAAAAGAGCTGCGGCTGTCGGTTGCTCTGGTTTGCTGATATTCTTGTGGGTACATAAAAGTAATTTAAATGGCCGTCCCTTGATTGGCAGCAATTGTTTTGTTTTTTTGGGGGCGAATTCGAACTGAGGCCAGGTCAGGCCGAGCAAGCCTTTGGCAAAATTATAGAAATTATGAGACTCCTCGACCGCACACTGTTATTATAAACCACTCAGGCTTAATAACAGGCCGCTAATTGGCTGGCAGGACCACCAGCACATTAAATCAGGCAGCAGCCTTGATGGACCAGGCCATTTAAATAACTCATTTAGTTGGGACTAGGAAGGAATGGAAAACTCGTTGTTGGCCGGCATTCACTCACCTGCTAAATAGCGATCACTCTGCGAACGAGAATAGCGCAAGGTCTGCATGTGTGTGTGTGAGTGTGCGTGTGTGTGGGGGAGAGAAGAACAGGAAGAGAATGCACATTAAGGTCTGATGATAATCAAGTTTATGCGTGGGTAACTCGGTTAGTTTGTGGCCAAGTAGGTACGTGGGTTAGCTTTAAAATATGGAAAAAGACTACTTTTAGTGTGACCAGGCTTATTTTGATATTTCCATTCAAAATTTTCGACATTTTTGAGGGCTCTGTGTAATTATTCCGCGTGAATTTAGGCCGCGGTGCATTTTGTTTGGCGGCCTAATTGCATTCTGCAAAATGACTGCCCGCGGCCTAACTTCATTCTGTAGAGTGAATTTCAGTTGGTGTGTCGGCGGCCTAATTGCATTCAGCAAAATGAATTTAGGCAGCGACCGCGGCCTAAATCCCGGCCAACCATCCACCATTTTGAGTTTAACTTTACTTCTTCATTTCTTATTTTGCTTTTTTAAACAAAAAAAAAAGAGGAAAGGACCGGAAATTTTAGTATAAAAAAAAGTAAAACTATAAAATGGGGTCGGCAATGTGAACTGAAAAGTTGCCACTGGCAACTGAGGAACTTTACTTATGTGCCTTTAATTCAGTGATCGGCAATGTGGGCATATAAGTTGCCACTGGCATACGTACTTGAAGCTTTTCAAAGCTTTCCTCTTTTCAAGAAGAGGAAGAGAACAAGAGCTTTAAAGCTCATTGTTAAGTAAGATGTTCATACCATGGTAGAATCAACAGCATTTGAGTCGGAAACAATAGGAATATTTATGGACAGAGTCAACTTCAATGACCCTTTAAAGCAAATGGGTAGAGATTTTCAGAGGATTCCGGAGAACACATAAGTCAGATCACTCTTTAGAGCAGTGTTCCCCAGCTATGCCCAGGGCGGTCGGCATTTCCCACCGAATGCTCGCCGAAGTAATGCATCAGTGAGTGCTAGAGAGAGACAGAGAGCCTCTCTTCTTGGGAAACCCTGCTTTATAGTAACAATGTTAGCTCTCAGTGATGAAAAATTCTTTTGAAGCCTTTAGGAATCAATTTTTTAGGTACAAAAATGTCAAAATTTCCAATGGTCACACTAAAAGTTAATCATTCCATTATATGAAAGGCAACCCTCGTTGCCTTAGAAGCCGCATTCTTTGGCTGTATACCTACCAAATGTTGTGCAGCAAAGTCATCGCAGCGTCGACTACGCTCACGCTCCTTTAGCAGTAACGGTGCCGAGTTGGACTTGGTGGTCAGCTCCTGTATGCCACCCGAGTCGCCCAGGCCGCTGTGCAGTGAGGCACTGCTGGGAGAAGGCAGCTCCACAAAGTGATGCAGTTGCGTGACTGTTGTGGCCGTGGGCGAGAGCAGTGACTGGAATGGCTCCTGGCGCAGAGCCAGCGACAGCTGGGCTCGCTCCTTGCTGCTGCTGCTGTTGTTGTTGTTGTGGCGCGGCAGCAACTTGCGCGGCTGCAACAGATGTAGCTGATGTTGGTGGTCCAGCGAGTGGCTGCGTTGGTTGCGACGTGCCACACAGGGCACCAGTATGGGTGGCGCCGCACTGTACTTGCGTCGCAGCACCACGGGTGTGGCCATGGACGCAGTGCCTCCGCCACTGGCACTGCTAGCATCACCATCAGTGCAATCGCAGTCACAGAACTCATCTGCGCACTCATTTTGCTTGACGGCCTCTTCATCCAGCAGCATGTCCGCCTCACCACCGCTGCCACACTGACTCAAAACCTCAAGCAGATCGGGATCATCGGAGGAGGCCACTGAGCCGCTCTTCTGGAACTTCATCTTACGCAATGCCTCCAGGCTGCTCACCGACTCGTTATCCGGGGCGCCGGGTCTGTGATGATGATGATGATGATGACTCTTCCAGTGGGACATGTCTTTGGGCGGAGTGGCAGTGCCTATGCCGCTCTCATTGTTATCATTGTCCAGTCCCGAAGAGTCCAGTGAGATGCCCGACTTGCCGGAGCTCAGCACGCCCGTGGCCTCCTCGCAGGCCGACGATGATGAGGTGGAGCTGCAGGCAGAGATTATAAATGACACATTAATGGCTTCATTCGCCCCACTCCTCGTATACTCACTTATTGTCCTCATCGACGGCTCCAACGCTACGCAGTATAGACTCCTCCGATGTCCAAATAGTTGAGGTGGAGCCTTTTTTGGTCACATCCACCAGATAGCCAGGCGCAGCGGCGCCTTTCGGTGGCGGGGTGGTGGAATTTGCCTGATTAATGCCCACCCGTTTTGGCATGGACATGGCTGCCAGCATTGTCTCCATGTCGTGGTTCAGTTGGCGCTGTCGCCTAGATTTCAAATCGTCCAGGGTGGTCCCCGCCGCCGCTGCCGGTTCACCTGTGGCCGCTGCCAGCTCTTCGATTTTCAATGCGCTTTGGAAATTTGTCAGCTTATGAGTTAGAGCCAGGCTTTTGCGTTGGCTCTGAGCTGATGGTGCGCCAGCAGCCGGCGATCCTCCGCCTAGCGGCGCCGACAGCGTGCGCATGTAGGCAACATTCGACTTGGGATTTGCCGCCGCTGTCGCTGCTTCAAGGTTAAACGACTGCAGTGGAATGGTTGCCTGCAACAGAGAGACCAAAACGTATTAAAATATAGTCAGTCAGGTTTAATAAAGAGAACTCGACACAGAGTGCCGCTGACAGATTCAACCTTTTGCATGAAGGACCTTGAATGCGTAATGAGCCTGAGAGCTGGGCAGGGAGCTGGGCCCAGGCAGCAGCTAGTCACCTGGCTGGGAGGCGCGCAAAAACAATGCGGCATTTTTAGACATTGTCAAGTGGCCGAAGCAATTGAAGCGGCATCAGAAGAATTTGTATTTTATGCAAATCTCAAGCAGCCATTTCTGTGGAACCCCAGCCAGGCCATTCAGAGAGGCACAAAGGCAACGATTTTTGTACCCTTAAAATTTTTTAATAAAATCGTACAAAAAACAAGGAGGTTATGGCAAGCTCATTATTCGTATGCAAGCAAATGAATAAAAACACGCAAAGTCTAGCATAAAGAGTACCTTATAGTCGAGCCTCTAGGCCCCAACTCAATTTTTGTTTTTGCTATTGTTGTGGCCTATGATTTATGTGCGTATATGCTTGGTAGCAAACTTCTTAGAATCAACTGCCACACAGAGCCACAAAAGAGGTGCCCATGGTCATGTCCATTTCCATGTCACATGGCCGAGCCTCGCCATGGCATAAGTTTGTTATGTCAATTCGATTTACAAGCCTTTGGCAAGCGCTTGACAATTTGCTGTTTTGCTGCAGCAAAATTCATTTAAAAAACAGCAACAGGCGGAAATTGATTTAAATGATTTATTGGCGCAAAAATGTGTGTGTGTGTGTGTGTTTACGCTCCAGCTACGGACTGGGACTGCTGCTGCAGCAGGTTGTTGCTTTGGTTGCTCTGATTCTGCTGACGCGAGTGCGCAATTCCTTGGGGGCATTTGGGGACTGTGAAGTGCCAGTGAAATTGCCAACGAGCCTGGCAAAAGTGAATCAGGGAACGCCAAGAGAGGGGAGGAGTTTTGGCACAACGCAATTTTTTTTAAGGTTTGTTGTTTATAATTTAAGTCAAAGCATAAAATTTGGTATAACTAATCCCAAAAGTAGGAATTAGTTGAAAATAGAGAAACTTACGTCTGTTCGGTTAACCATTTCATGAACCGAAAGTTGGTTTAATCAAGATGTTAACCATTGAAAGGAACCTGCCCAAAATCCCAAATGGATTGCATCTTTTATACAAGAGCCGACTACTAGCACTCGACACTAACCAATGCGAAATACACAATCAATAATGTTGGTTAGTTTTTTTTTTTTGATTTGGCCTACTTTTCGGAAAACGAAAGATTGGAAATCAAGTGTCTCTGCTCATGTAGGTGCGCACGTTGAGGTACAAATCGAAATCCAACTTAAGCAAAAGCTCAGCTTTTCATCGAAAGTACGGTAAATACGAAAATACTTGATTCAATTAGAAAATTCTTATCTTAAGTACGATTTTATTAGTCCCGGAATACTAATTCACGTATTCCGGGACTAATAAAAATTGAATAATTAAGTACATTTTATACTTTTTATACTCTGTGCCAGAGGTACACAGAGTATATTAAGTTTGTGCAAAAGAGTCCGTCTGTCTGTCTGTCTGTCCGACTGTCGTATGAACTAACAGATCTCAGAGATGGTAAGTGATAAGAGGTTTGACATGTATGGAACATATGTTTCTTATACTTGCAGACAGATCAAGTTTATTTTCAATTTTGGCCACGCTCCCTCCCGCCCCGCCTCCTCCATATCTCCCACAGTTTCATAGATAGAAGGTTCGAACCTTCTGGACATATTTAGTATTCGGGATTCTTTATCGATCGGCCAAAGTAATTTTAGAGATCGGATGAACGATATTCGAGTTATAAGGAAAACAAACAATTATGCAGCACCAGTCGCAACGGTGATGGGCAGCACTTCACAGGTACAGAGTATGTTAAAGTCGGGCTTGACCGACTATCTTTCTTGTTATACTCTGTGCCAGAGGTCTGACTATCAGTCTGTCTGTCTGCCCGTCTGTTCGTATGAACAAACAGGGAGTATCATTAGAAGAAATTGGTTAGTGATATTTGAGTTGGGTTGTTGGTTTGCCGTTTTAACTCAAAATGGTAAGTGGGTAATATTTCTAGAAGGTTTGGTGTTATACGCCATATCAAGTTTTTTTAATTTCTTTGCCAACTTTGGTGGTTGTTGGCTGGGCTTAATTTTTGGTGTTTGTTGTTTTTGGGGGGAAGGGTCTTTCTCGTCCACGCAAACTGGTAAAAACGTCCTATCTCCCACAGTTTTATAGATAGATGGTTCGTTTCTTCTGGACATATTTAGTAATCAAGGTTAATAATAATCGGAAAGGTATAGATCGGATGAACGGTTGTCGAGTTATAAGGTAAACAAACAATTCTGTTCAGCACCGGTCGCAACGGTGACGAGCAGCACTTCACAGGTACAGAGTATGTTAGAGTCGGGCTTGATCGTCTTTCTTTCTTGTTTTTGTAAGAAAATTTAACCTTTCATCGAATTAAGTCACATCTGTCTACAGGTCTAAAGTATGAAAATTTTACTTTCAAGGTCATTAGAACCTTAAAAAGGAAAGAATGAACAATGAAATGGGTCGAAGAGAGAGCTGGGATGTTGTTCTGGAGGCAAAGTAGTAATCCCACTATTAGAGGAACCAGTGGATCCATAGTGGATTTTTATGTTGCACCAACGAATTGCGCCACTTTTAAAACATCATTAGAAAATACAATGCATATTTTTAGATGACATCTTATGGGGCGGATAGAGTGTTCTGCATGCAGGCAGTTTATCCAACATTTGCCGTTCAAGAACAAGTTTTCCACCGAATTGTTTGCCACGGAGCTCTATATATATATATATACAAGTTGGAAGTTAGCTTCGCCTCTTTGTGTTTAAACGAAACTGTTCTTAAAACTCGCAACTGGTTCTAACAATTTACTTATGGAAGGACCAGCTGTTACCCGTCTTTTGTTGCTACGATCCTTTAGTATCTTTAACAAAAAGAAAGAGGCGCAGCTGAAGCTGCATATTTTGGGAATTCTTCTAAAGAAGCAAGTCCACTTTCTTTCACAAAGTCAATTGGTCTGTTTGGACTTGTATCTCTAGTATACAGATCTTAAATTAATAGATAGAAGACTTTATAATATTGTTGATAAAAAGAACAATATGAACAATGAACAATTTGTTTATCGTTGTTTATTCATCACTTACGAAAACCAAAACCGAGCTACTCTGAAAATTCTTCGAAATCGCATAGTATTTTTCCATTTTGAATAAACCAAAAAGCTACGAACCAAAGATCGAGCTCAAATCTTAAGTTCTTTAGTAGAATTTCAGAGGTGCATTGTGTGATTTACCAGATTTACTGAAAAAAAATTAGTTCATATTTGAAGCATTTGATTTATAAAGCTATTTCTTAGAAATTCATGTCGCTTGTGAGACATATTTTCGGGGTGCGACTTGGACTTCACATTGAGTGCATATGCCTTAAATCTTAGGGCGTGTATTTACAAAATCTCAGGCTAAGATTTCCTAATGTAAAATCGCTGAAGTTCCCTTGTAATCTCTGCGGCATGATTTCGACATGCGAGTAAACAGCAAAAGCATGAATTTATGAATTTAGGTTAGATAAAATACGCTTAAAACAAAAGGCATTTAATCTGAAGCACAACAATGCTGTCAACGCACACACACACACACAACTCAGAATGCCTGGCCCACACGCAGCTCCGACCCTCCTCACTCCCCGCAGAAGCTATGCCGAAAGCGTGGAACCGCCATGCAGGAATGTTCCCTCAAGAACTGCCATCTGTTCCATATGCTGCTGTACCGGATGCGCAACTGAAGCGCGTGAAATTTATGAACAAGAGGATGGGGCAGCGCCCGAAAGCGGTGATAGACAGTCGTCACTCTGCTGGTGCTGCGGCTGCCACTTGAATGAGTTAAACTTTGAACTGTTGCCTAGAAGAGCAGCCAAAGTTTTACGACTGCCAGTTGCATTTTGCTTGATTTGCAGCGCCATAAAATGCGTAATAAAATAGTCTAATTAGTGCACTTCTTGAGTGGGCTATTGAAAGACAATTGCTGGATTGATTGCTGCTTTCACTATTACCAAATCCCTCCCCCACCTGTTTTGTAATCCAGTGTATTAGTTACACAGTTTCGACTCCGTGACCCACTTAATCCAGCCAAAAAACCAACTTGTTAGCTGTCACTAGCTTATCAAACCAAATAGATCTAATTAAAACATTTATAAAACCAAAACAGCTCATAAACGGCACCGAGTTTGTGGTCTCTGTTGCATATGCTTAGCGATTATCAGTGGAAAAACCTCGAAAAACCACAAACCAACAAAAAATATTAATTTTCCAAACGCGTGCCAGCCCCTTGCACTGTGGTACACAAGTCGCTTTTGTTCCGCTAAATGTAATACTCATTTCATTTGCATTGCTATTATTATTTTTGGGAGGGCATGTAGCCCAGCTTAGAATCGCGAGGATTAAAAATTCAATTAGAAAGTGCAAGACCAATAAAATCTAAAATTCTATGATGCTAGTAAAAAAAATCTTGACTGGGTTTGGTCGTCAAGACGATTTTATTTTATTGTACCTTGAAGTTTCTTGCACCTGATTGGACACTGATTGAATATCGTAAACTCTTTATTTGACCAATAAAACATTCCTTTATTGCAAATCATATACAGAATGCATCATTATACTCCGAATTACCTACATTTCCAAAATAATGTAGTTTCTTACAGACTCGAGAGGGTACAATTTCAGATTCTGTTGGTCTCGACGCGATTAACTTGTTTCTTTGTTAATTAGCGACCTTTTCTCATTATTAGAATGTTGATGTTTAGCCGGCTCGAGGTCAAGAATAGAAAATCAAAATTACATTTCGGGGATTTTCAATAAGTATAAATATATTAAATAATTGGTAAATTATTTTGTAGTGTCCCTGAAAATGGAGGCCGATGCGCATCCGAAATATATTGTAAATAAACCGAAATGTAATTTGGAGTATCTATTCTTGACCTCGAGCCGGCCAATGCTTTGCGCATTGGGAAATGGCTGACGTTTTACTGGCGTTGGGATTGGAAAACCAGGAGCGCTGAGTCATCAGCATTAGTACCGGCGAGCCCGAGGTGTTCACGATAGTACACGGTACTGGGTCTAGTACACTTACTAAGAGTACACCCACTTCAATGGTTGTCCATCAACTCGACCATGAAACAGCGTTCTTCGAGTACAGAGAATGAGGGAGGTTCTGGTCTATAAAATTTATTTTTTCGATTTATTTTTTCATTTGTTTATTAGCTTAGATATTCACAAATATTACTCCAAAAGGATTTTCCAAAATTCGAAATACTTTCGGTGATATAGCCATTTTAGTGACCCAAGGTGACGCAAATTTCCTAGCAACTGCAAACTTTAAACTCGTTTTTCTCGAAACCACGTTTTTCAAAATGGTTCACAATTTTTCTCAAGTTCTACTGGACCGATTTTGATGATGAAGGATGCAGAATTGACGCGGCTCTCGCCCGAACCTCCATCATAGAAAAAACAATTTTTTACTATTTTTTTGTTTACTGGACTTCAAAAAATTTGTCAAAAATCGATTTGTCATTTTTGAAAGGCCACAACTTTTACTAATTACTTTTTTTTCATGATTCTGCTTAGGGCCATAAACAGTTAACAGTTTTCTATTTTCCTTTATTGATTTCTGATAATGGGGACTCTCGGAAAGATGTGAACCATGAACACACCTTTTTTAGAAGACCCTGTTTTGGAGGCCGAAAACTTTTTCGCATTCACACATTTTTAATTTTGTATTGTTTTTAAAGAATTGAGCAACAGAATTACAAAATCTTTTCCCAATTTCTTTCGACAACTTAGAAAAAAACAGGTAAAATTCAGTCGTCTAGGCCTTAAAAATTATCCAAAAACCAGACAGTCTTAAAGAATACGGAAGAACTGGCGCTCCTTGGAAACTCAACACAACATTTTTCAAAGTAAACCATGTGTTTCCTTCAGTTTAGTGGTTCACGCCTGTTGCCATTTCCAATTTTAGGAACTTTCTTTTTCGAAATAGATCTTCCGAAAATCATTTAAGTTATTTTAAATCCGCTTAAACTGACCAACTGGTAACAGCTCGCACAAGACAGAGGCGAGTGGCGGGCATTAATTGCAGCGGCCAAGACCGTCAAAGTGTTGTGATTGAAATATTGGGCCAAATAAGAAGACGAAGTAGAAGAATTTTGAATCCGAACAACATATATAAGACGTAGCGCCATCTGTCATACAACAACAAAAAATAATTTCTTTTTGTTTGAAATACGAACCACGCACAGTGGTCGGTCCCATAGGTCAAAAATAAAAAAAATCAATGTTTAAATTATGTCTCCAAATATACCTCATCTAGTTATCATTAGAACAAAGTTTCAAAAGCAGTAATTTGTTTTGTTTAGCTTCACACGTTTGTTAAGAGAATAACTCGAAAAGAGAGAGCTCATAGCGTGCGGCCAACTCTCAGTGTGCGCGTCACTATTAAATAGCGTGTACTAAATTAATAAAAAACATAAAACTATAGCTGAATTCAAAATGAACATTAAAGTTGAAGGTATTGGGATTGTGATTATATAATTTTTATTTAATTTGGATGCTCTACGTGTTTTTAATAATAAATGTGCTTACATCGTAATTTTCCGTATTCAACAGCACAAAACATTAATTTTCTGTACAGTTATGTTGGCCCCGGGTCCCTCCAATGAAACTTGTTTTAAATCACTTAACAGTATTTAAAGATTTTTAGCTGTAAAAATTAGCTGCTCGTTTTTGCACGTTTGGTTGTAATCGGTTAAAGATTGTCTCCGTTTTTTCTATTCTAAGCGTTTTTGTTATTTGCAACGATAAGTTTTTCAGTTTTTCTCAGTTTGATATACTTCGTTAACGTGACCGAAAACTGTGCCACGGTTAAATTATTTGGATATTACTCATACTGAGCATCATTATTACTAATATCGAGTATTTAGTATCGAGTACGTAGAATTTAGTGCTTAGTTCTTAGTACTGAGTATCGAATACTTAGTATCGAATACTAAGTATTGGGTAATTTGTATTGATTACTGAGTATCGAGTACACAGTATCAAGTACTGAGTATCAATTACTTAGTTTCAACTACTTACTATCGAGTACTTATAATCGAGTACTTAGTATCGAGTAGTGATTATCAAGTTCTGCGTATCGAGTACTGAGTATCGAGTTCTGCTTATCGAATACTGAGTATCGAGTACTGAGTATCGAGTTCTGAGTTTCGAATACTGATTATCGAGTACTGAGTATCGAGTACTAAGTATCGAGTACTAAGTATCGAGTACCTAGTATCGACTACTGATCCAGTACCGAGTACTAAGTATCACAAGTAAGTGAAAGGCGAAGCACAGTATATAAGTTACAGCAAGTTCCACATCAATGAACTTCGTGCAGATTTATTCATTTCTTGTAAAATTCTGTACTCCCTTTGAAAGTGAGCAGTTTCCAAAAAATGAACTATGATGTCCTGCTTGTTCCAATTGCAAATTGAGCACGCTTTGTTGCTGCTTGCTATTTTAGTATAAACATTTCACTTCTGGTCATGAAAATATTTCATAGTGGCTCCACTGAAAACTCGTCGCTAAAATAATTTCTTTCTCTTAGTAGGTTAACTATTGAAAGTTCTTCTCTGACTCGTTCAAGGACGATGATCCATATGAAACATTCATGTATTTTCATATATATGTTGCCCAATATCCCCACATCGGTCATTTGTCTTCTCTAAGCCGAAGTCTATGTTCAACAGGTATTTTAACGCATACAAGCACCGTGACCTGCGAGGCAATAAACGGCTTACTTTAGCATGCTGAAAAGAACAGGGGTTTGTTTTTCGGTTCAGCTAATAAGCACAAATAAAAGGTTCGGTACGGTTTGGTTCGGTTCAGAACTCTTGTGGGTCCCCTACGTTGAAAGCAACAAAGTAAAATTAATCCAAAATGACCATATCTTGATATGAATGAATTTAAGCCAAAACAAGCTTCTTTTGCTCCAAAGTGCAATAGGAAAACACGACATCGACACCGCAAGCCCCAAGCAGGCGGAGGTGACATAAAACCAGTCATTATTGTTGGGCATAAACCGAAAAATTTTCCCTCAAATCGATGCTCGGAAATCTCAACATTTTGGATGTATTTCGTCAGCAGCTAAGCAGAAGCCGGTCCTGTCGCTGTCATATTTCGGCAATATTCATTTAAATAAAACTTTCAATTAAATACGCTTAAGCTTTAGCAGTAATTAGGCACAAGAATGTGACTGTCTCTCTCACTTTACGCATTCCATCAGGCAGAGTCTGAGTCAGTCAGTGTGCCAGCACGATGGCATAAATCAAAGACAACATCAACCTTATCGAGGACACAAGTGCGTGCCTGGTTTGCCAAAACGGACAAACTGTCAACGAAAGTAAAGCAGAAACAGATGTTTTTCCCTGATGGTCCAAGAGAATTGGGTCATTATGCCGCCCTGCAGCAACGACCGAGACCCCATCCAGACCAGACCAGCACAGAGTACTTCACAGTGCTCAGCTGTCAACACACAGAGTTGTGGCAGGCAACAACTGCAGTCCCAATTTAGGTGCTCTCGGATCGCCTGCGAAAGTGAATCTTTCCCGGTGCGTTCGCTTAATGATGATGAACCATGCAGAACGGGGCAGACAAAAGATCGCGGTACAAAAAGCTTTTCACGCAGCTCAACGAGATGCTGCCGCTGCCACGGACACTTTTGACTTAAGTAGAACTTGCAAATCACTGCAAGGCAAACAAAAACACGACCCAAGGAGGGAGGGATGGAGCGAAGGCAACCATGGGCTGGGCAGGCGTTTAAGTGTTTTGATTTGATAATTATTATCAGTACGCATGCGTGACCGCAAGCATCAAGGGAGGGGGGGAGGGCATGTCCAATCGATTGGCGATACACTGGACACACACACACACACACGCTTATGCACTTTTCTGGGTCACACATCAATAAAACTGGCTCTCTGGGGCGTTGGCCATGGCATTTGTCATTCAGTTTTTGTATCGAAACTCCATCCGAAATATGTATAAATATTTTTATGATCAATTAGAAGTATTTACAGTTCCCGCCCCTCGATAGCAGAAATCTATTTTATGTGTCAGTTTGTGTTTCAGTTTATGGCACTTTTCATTAACTAACCGAGGAAACGCATTTCATCTATTTCCATTCCAATTCATTTTCGGGTTTTCGTTTTTATGACATTTAAATTAGCTTTTGGCATCGTTTCGGCTATCAAGTTCTGTGGCTAACTTTGTTTTCGTTTGTCGTTTGTGTTTGCATTGATAAAATCGCTAAATTAATCGAGAGATGCCATAGATGCGACCAGTTCGTAAAATGTAACTGTCGATCTACATGAGGCTGGACCCTGGCGCCCGCCTGGCTATAAATAGCCATAAGCTAATGCCCATAAAAGACGATCTCTGGCTGACCAATTAATGCGTCGCCGGCGAGAGTTGGCGGCTCATTAACACGCAGTTGGCTTGGATCGGAATCGGGCATCAATAATTCATAGAGACTGCCGTATCAGGCAAAAGGCCTGGGCATCATTGAGACAGCTGTTCCATAATGCATAACAAATTTGATTGCAACCGCAACAGTTGTTGTGGATATGGCATATTCCCAAAGGACCTACTGTCTGGCTGGCAGACATCCGCATCCTGTGTATAAAATAATTACATGATATCGTGACCATATTGGGAGAGGCGTTTCACAGTGGAGGGATTATACACGAAAGTGTGTACTCATTCGTACAAGCATATAATGTAGACACAAATTCGTTTTGACTCTTTAATCAGATTTTATGTATCTCAAGATTTTGCACCCTTTTTTCAAGACAACACTTAAGGTCACCAAGGCAACAAATCGGTTCTGGAGCAACCGCCGGTGAACCGCTTCGGTTCGAGCTTTTGAACCGCACCATTTAAATTGTTAACCTGCCGAAATCGGACTCGAACCAGACAACCTCTGATTTGAAAAAGTTTCGGTTCAGAGAATAACTTTAGTCAGTATTTTCTGGACTTATAAAATTAACGCAATATATCATCGATTTTAAATATTCAACCAAAAGTCTAGGAGAAGGCTAAACTAACTTTGAATGTACCGAAGTTTTAATACCCTTGCAAGTTCTCGATTTTATACAATGTTGATGGCCGAGTTAAAGAAAAAACTGTTTTTTTCTTAGACCCATTTTTCGACCGATTATTCCTAAGACAACCATAAGATATAGTTATGCGATTATTACCAAATTTTGAAAACACCTTTAAAAGCTTATAACATTTTCCGACCAATCATTCGTATGGCAGCTATATACTATAGTCATCCGATTTTGACCAAACTTTGTAGAATTAGATGAAAGCATATTACATAAGTAAATACAAAGTTTTCCTTACTTAGACTATTTTTTCGACCTATCTTTTGTGTGGCAGCTATACCATATAGTTGGTAGAATTACGAAAAATTATAGATAACCAATAATTACGAAGTTTGGAGACTTTTTCATTAAAAGCCAAAAAGTTTTTTTTACTTGAACTTGTTTTGATCGTTCCTTGACTGATCGTTCCTACGGCATCTGTAGGTTATAGTCATCCGATGCAGCCGATTCTATCAAATGTGTAGCGTATTTGTACCATATGACTTAGTGGAAAGTTTCGTGAAGATAGCTGACTGATAACTGACGGAGAAAATTGGATGGTGCCCAAGTGCACTTAATGCTCGCGCAGTCAATAACACAAATAAAAACCAAAATTCTGAAGCAACAACGACCACTAGAAAACGAAATAGAGAAAACTGTTCATTGCCTAATGCTGTGTGTGTGTGTGTGCTTGTGGCTGTCTGATGCACACGGCAAAAACAAAATCAACGTAGCAGACAGCGCAATACGTTTTCTTGTTGCCTTCAATTTTGCAAGAGGCATAGGAGAAAAAGAGAAGAGACACATACTAGTGTTGGGTAAAGGTTGTTCATTTCAATGAACATATTCATTTATTCTTTTTTTTAAGTGAGTCAATACAGTTGTTCACTTGTTGAGTTGTTCAGCTGTCCAGTGCTGGTTTGATTTGTTTCCCGTTTCGTGGGATCTGTGCTGTTCCAATTGTACTGTTCACCTAGGCATTGTGACGACTAGCGATCATATAAACTAATTTTAATCCTTCGATGCTCGTTACACTGCGGAATGAGGCCTATTTGTTGGCCATCTATAAAATGGTTGTGATGCCAGCATGTTGTTTACATTAAACAATCAGACACGCGGATAATAATCAAGTGACTGAACAACGCACTGAACAGCTCTGACTGAACAACTCACAGAACAAGAGCGGCTGAACAAGCGCAAGTGAACAACTTAAGCAACAAGAGCAAGTGAACAAGAACAAATGAACAACTCTGACTGAACAAAAACCACTCACAGAACTAGAGCGAGTGAACAACAACAACTGAACAAGTGAACAACTGAACAACTGAATAATTAATGTTTACCTGCTCAGTTTAGTGAACAACTCAATATTGTTCTCCCACTCAAGAACAACATACTCAGATCATTAAAAAGGTTTTCTTTTTATTATCAGCTTTAGTTTTTATGCTTGGTCGGGTCCATGATGCAATAACAAGGTGTGCCAATGAGCTTTTTCTTGCGGTTTAAGATTTGCTTTTGCACCAATAGTCCGCAACACATAAAAGTTTTGAGGACAGAGCTGAGAGCGCACAGTCAGCATTGCCATACCTTGTTATTGTATCATGGTCGGACCAAAGAATATAGAGTTTTAAAGCTTGTGTGCTTAAAGTTCTCAGTAATACTATACAATTGCCAACGTCTCGGCTCCCATTGCCGATCCCTGCTGCAAGAAAAATAATGCTAAATACAATCTATTTCTAAATAATTGTAAGAATCTGAAACATAGAAGTGGATCTTCTGTTTTATAGCAGCATCACACTCGAACACTCAAATTTGTTTTAAAATCTTCTAGACTATCGTGTCTCATTGTCACTGTTCGACACAGTCTGAGGCAGCCTAACGAAAATACGCTAAATGTCAGTCAAGTATTTTGGAAATATGCACCAAATTTCCATTGTAGAGATTATCAAAATTTAAATTGCAATATATCTGAATTTACTTACATGCTTTTCCGGTTTCAGAACAAGCCCATTCTGCTGCTGCTGCTCACCGCTGGCTGAGTTCTTGCCATAGCGGCTCTGTATGGCCGCTGTGGCCGCCGCTGAGAGCAACATGGGCGCTGTCCTGGATGTGGGCGAGCTGCTGGCCGATGTTGATCTTGTTGCGGAACTTGCCAAGGCAGCCAGATGTGGTGGCAGCTTATCGCCCGACATCATATTGTCCAAATCTCTTAGAAATTTGCAGGCCCAAATGTTGACATCATCCGCTGTCGCAGCAGCAGCAGCTGAAGATGCCACTGATGAGCTTGGACTTAGTGGCGGTGGCGGCAGGGCCCTCAGTTTAGTTGTCACTGGTTTGCTTGTGCTGCTGCTGTCAAATCCACTATCTGATTCCGTGGAACGAGACAATTCATCAGGCTGCTGCTGCGTGTTCTGCCGGATGGCCTCCAGTTGTTCCCGCAGTTGCTGCTGCAGGCGCTGGGCCTTGCGCAGCTCGAAGACCTCGTTGATTTCCAGCTGCAATTAGAAGCGAAGTTGTTAGTTCCAGTGGCACATAAATTTCCTGCGATTAGGTTTTGATTAGCGGCCTAATTGCACACATATATCAAGGCCCGGAGCGCCAGCTTCTAATGGGCCAAAGACTATGATGTATGTTTGCTTAATTTGCCCAGCAAACAGCGACAGAAAAGGAAAAAGAAAGCCAAAGACACGACCAGGCACTTCTCACACACAGGAACAGGGCACAGACATGGGCACAATCAAAGACAAATAAATTAGAACACGACCGCAGAGCCACGAATTCCAAGACAACTGCAACAACCAACAGCCACGACGAGCAGCAACAACAACAAATGCAAATAAATTGAAATGAAGCAATTTGTTAGCCAGATTAAACAAAAAAGCAGCAGCAGCAGCATCAGCGGAGAGTGCAGTCTCTAAAGAAGATCAGGGCCCACAGGGCCACAACAAAGTCAGCGAATTACTTAATTAAAATTCGTGGCCCAGAGATGCCCCCGAACCAGAACTGGCCCAGACCGCGGCCGGGGCCCAGTGACATTAATAACGTGCAGTGCTCATTACTCAACAATTGTGTTGGCAGCGCGGCTTTCTGGCCAGAAGGGCAGCCCTTGCCACAGACAAATGCTCGATCGAACATTAGCAGGCAATAAATTCTGAAAAGGTAGCCCTCATCTATTGGACCAAGGGGCATGAAAGAAAGGGCCGCCGCCGTCATTGCCTCTGCTTCTGGCCAATTGCTATTGCTGTGATTGTATCGCTGGAAATGTTTTGGCTTATTTGTCCTCTGGTGTGAGAAGGGCGCTGACAAATTTGTGAGAGATTGCACCTATGTACGTCATTAGTGGGATACACAGTTCTCTGCAGTCATATAGAAACAACTTTAAAACAAGTTGTAGCCCCGACTGTGATATACCCTTTTCGCAGCTTAAATTACTTTAGTCCACTATATTTAGCTAAATGAATCGCTTCGGAAAATAATAATGAATCGGGAATCAATCTTTGAAAATGCCCAAGTATCACATGCATTTCGGCTTAGGCTTTTTATGTTTTTGGGTTTATGCTTAGGCTTTTTATTTTCTGTACCTAAGGTACCGAGTCGACATAGCCAAATCCGTCTGCTTGTCAGTCTGAATGAACGTGCAGATCTCAGAGAAGGTGAGAGATAGAGGTTCTACATGTATGCAGGCAGATTAAGTGTATTTTCTTTTCTTACCAGACCCTTGCATCCTCCGTCATTCTGAAAATAGTCATATCTACCACTATTTTAGAGATAGATGTTTGTACATGGACGGATTGGTGACGATCGTAAGAACGATAGTCAATCCATAAGCAAAAGAATGTTCTAATTTTTCCGTTCATAGAAAGTAAACCTATATAAACCATAATAATACTCTTACAGATTTTAGTTGATTCGAAAAGAAAGAGAACTCACGAATGGAGAAGGGTAAGCGCTAATAAATTAATGTCCACAGAGGGAAAATACCGAGCGCGTTGGACTCAAGAGCACAATCGTTACCAAAAACAGCCCATGAACGATTTTTCTCACTTGTAATTACAATGTTCATCTGGGTAAAACATTTTTTTTGGTTTCTGTGGTTTAGTTCAGTTTATAAATGGATCTCATATTCTGGGCAATATCAAATGATCGGATCAGGAGTATATATTATTATCAAGCGCTGGAGATGTGCTGCTGATGCTCCGTCCGACTATATTTCTAAGAACCTGATAAATCGCTTGTATGTACAACTTCAGCGACAACCCATTAACCCCACCCCACCACCATTTTTGATGGGTTCTGGGTATAAATACAAAAAAATCCGTTTATACATTCCCGCTTTGAAGGGGACTTGATTCTTGAACACATGAGATCGTTGCTGCAAACGTCTTACCATTTGACCACCGGGCTTGTTGCATTGTTGAGTGCTTAACTGCTGAGTGGTTATGGCTACATTCTTTACTGTGATTTCGGCGATGACACGCGAGAGTGCTTGAAAGTCGTATGCATTAAGGTGCCGCCGTTTTCGAGGTCCTTAAATTTTTCAGAAAGAAGACATTACCGACGTATCATGATAAACATCTATGAAGAAATTCTAAACTTTAACTTTACATTTCTTTAACTACGCAGGGAAAAAGAAAGGATATTAAAAAATATCCATTGGATGAATTTCCGTATCCATTTGGTCATCCATCGAACGGAGCTGAAAATCATCCAAAGGATATGAAAAATGATCATCCTTTGGATGATTTTCAGCTTCGTTGTATTATTAAAAGGATATTAAAGTTATGTCCGGTCCAAATTGATCTTTTTGAACTTTTTTTAATGTGCAGGTAAAACGTGAGCCTTACCAAGGTTTCAACTAAAACCTTCCCCCCAAAAGCCTTGAACCTAATGTTTTGGAACATTAACGAACATTTTGTACAGCAACAGAGGTCCAAAGTCTAAGTCAAAAGTTGAAAAATATTGTAGCATTTTAATAACTACAATTTGCTGTTCGAAACCAAAAACTGCCTTTTGACCAATGCTTGAGGACATCTCAAATGGCATTCATATTTCCCAGTTCGCAGTGCAATAATATTTTTTTAATTTCATGCTACGACGCGCTGGACAAACAATGGCCACAGCCACCACGCACACTCACCCACACAAACACACACATGGTTCCTCAAGGGTCCAGCGTCCAGCAGGCGTATTCCCAAAACTCCACATGCAACTTCTACCAGCATCTTGGCTATAAAAAGCAGAGCTGCTAGCCAGCAACTTTCAGTTTCAGTTTCTAAGAGCCAAACGCAGCGGTCGCCGCTTCAAAGTGCCCGACAAGCAGGAGCAACCGCATCAGCTACAAAAAAAAATTGGAACAGCCGCCGTTGTGATCGCAAGACACAGACTCCACGAGTCTCCATGAGGCTCACGCTCGCCTGGCTTTGCGTCTGCCTGGCAATTTATTGCGGCGGCCAAGGCAATGGGGTCTTATCTTTGCCACCATCGCTTATCGCCACGGCCACGGAGGCGGCGGCCTTGAGGCAGCAACAGCAAGAGCAGCAGCGCTGGAAAAAGGATGCACGCGTCCTGTTTGACAGCGGCCACGATGCACCGCGCGATATGCGGCTGCACAGCAAGTCGGTTGGCAAATTCAGCAGTAGTGTGGAGCAGCCCGAAGAGATGGATGAGGATGTGGAGCAGCAACCGCAGTCCGCGGATTTTAATCAAAAAGCTCTGAGCGAGGCATACGATTTGGGGGAACCGGCACAGGCACAGGCTCGGCCGGAAATTGCACCGCAGCCGCAGCCGCTTGGTCCCAAGTATGCCACGCCCCACCAGTACTGGGAGAGACGCTGCCAGGGTCGGGCTGCGTCTGCCTTGTGTCCGCGGGAATATTATCGCGCCATGCTGGCAGCCAGGTGAGCTACCAAAAATGTGGGTGGCCAGCTGAATCTTGATCAGGCGAGTTCAAGGTTGCTTTCGGGGTAAAAGTGCCCGAAAACTTTCTCAATTGAACCCTTTTTAAGGCGCCACAAATCGTCGGCAATTTGGCTGTCGGCCAGAAACACGCAAAACCAATTAATGGGCGTGAAAAAAGTCAGTACAGCGATTGCAGTCTGGGACTTTGTATGTTGATTTATTTTATAAAACAACAACTGTCAGCAAATTCATTGCCTGCATTTCGAGTTTCACTTTTCATTCGGCAGAAGTGAGAAATATTTCTGTACTCGTAATTTGTGTGTTTAAACTTTTTCGCTATTAATTTACAATTAATCATTCATTTGTGGTGTTTTCCTTCTCTCGTTGATTTGTTAAATGTTTGATTAATTGGCCTTAAGCCCGCATGGGTTTCAGTTTCTCAGTTGTTTTGTCCGCTTAATTTGTAATTTTACACAGCAATTCTTTACTGGGAATTGCCTCAAATTGACTTTTGATTGGTTGATCAGCCATGACAGGCCCCGATAAGCCAGCCAAAGAGTTTAGGCGCTAATTCTGCATGGCAGTTGTGAGTGCTTTTCTGGGTCAGACGTCCCACGTATTGACGGGCGATATGTTCATCAATTTTGTGAGACAAAGCGATCTGCCACAGAAGAGGAGAAGAAGCGCGTTCACGTGTAATGGAAAACCAGACAGAGCCCACGCACGTGAAAGAGAAATGCTCAAAACAAAATGCTGCCGCAAGACGATCCTTAAACTGTCGTTGGGTGAACAAATGAGAAGCCATTAATCTCAGCTGGAAATGCGAGGGGAAGTTTTTAAAACAGAATTTGTAAAGGCGGAAGGGGAAGGGGTGAAGATTCTGATATCGATAGTTTCAGATTGTGTTTAGTTTCATATTCATTCGATTTTTATGGAATGGTGATGAAGCAGATGATAATAACATTTTGGAAGTTAAAAGATGATAGCATTCAAAACAAAAACTTTTTCCCTCACGAACAAGTTTTTCAACAGATCGTTCCTACGGCAGCTTTAAGCTTAAGTCATCCGACAACTTGTATAAATTTTTTTTAGAACTGTGAGAGAGTACACAGGACAAATACATTCAAAATTGACGCTGTTTCCACAAAAAACATAAAAGATTTACATACTAAAACTTTTCTTGAGTTCTAACTTTTATATTATTGTTGTCCGATTTTGACCAAACTTTGTGTAACCATAAATTTACATAATAAGTACAAAGTTGGGAGAAATATCAATTGAAAACAAGAGTTTTTTTTGTAACTGAAACATGTTTTTCGACCGATCGTTTCTATAGCAGCTATATGCTATAGTCGTTTGATCCTGCCGGTTCCGACAAATGTGTACTACAAGACTTCGATCAAAGCTTAAACAGCGTAGAAATCGACGGACGTACTGATGGACATTGCTATAACTACTTAAATACTTTATGTGGTCAGAGATACTTATGTACGTCTAAGCGTTACTAACATCTGGACCATTTTAATAAATGGCTTGATGGTGTGACAGCAATTGAAAGCGTACTGACGAGCCTAGCCGTGGTGGCAGCCGAAACAGTCCTATCTACGCAACCACTGCTGTTGTTCATTTGTATTCTTTGTTTATTTCTCTGATGAATATTGAATTATAATCAATCCTCGACCTTGAGCCGGTTAACAACCACTTTGACCAAAATGAAACCAGGTCGCTGAAACCCATATTCAGATACTTAGCTAAATCTAAACTATATTGCAAAAGAGTCTTCACTATTAGATCCTCGATTCCAAAGTTTATGGAATGATTCGCAAATACCAAGAATCTAAGCGACACATGGGTAAAATATAATTATTCACAAGATGAAAGTATAGAAGATATCGTATAACTAAAGTTATATTATTTGAACTGTCGAAACTTATAAATGCCAATCGACCCAAGTCTAAATTGAATAGGCTTTCCAAATATGAAAAAATAATTATGAACATTATTTACGATAATGATACAATTTATTGGTCTTCTAATTTAATTGGGTAAGTCGTGAGACTAACCATGGTTCGATCCAAAACCTCCACCCAAGAACCCTTGAACCGAGGCCCAGCAAAGAATTTCAAGGTTTTGCAGCCATGGTTAATACTAAGAAAATGAAACTCCAGATAACACCACTCCAGATAACACCAAGATAAATCCAGATAACACCAATGAATGAAATGTAATCTGAGTATGAGAACTAACTACATTCAAAAAAGTAGTCATCAATATGACACTATTTCGTGATAAATTTGAAACTATTGAGTATCAAATTCTCTCTAATACTCCAAGTATCAAATTGATATTAAAACAATATTTTGAAAATATTAAATTGATACTAATCATCAGGCTGACACTATTTTGTGTTAATTTTTAGTATCAATTTGATACTAACAATTATCATTTTGATATTTAGACTGTCAAACTTTTGGTATCATTTCGATACAAGTTTATATCAATTTAAAATTTTTTCTTATCAAGATTGAAGTACCAATTCAGTTAATAGCATACTGACATTAAAACTAAAACTTAAACATTTTTAAACTGATTTATTTTATTCTGTATTCTTACAAAATGTATTTGAAGACAATGGGAAACATTGTACTCTCACATTTCAACGCGGATGTTATTAAAATACATAAGTCACTGTAAGAAAGTGCCTCATGCGAACCTAATGAACACAACAGTCTGCCCTTCTGATTTGGTACTACCCCAATTATTTTGGCATAATTGTGCAATTTGTCCCAGCCTTCTTTAGTAATGGAGCTGACTTTGTTTCGATCATCATGGATAGCACAGAAACAGCGTGGCATAACTCCTCCCTTAAAAGTTATATTTATAATTAACAAATTTGTGTAAGGAACGATGTGCATATGTTTCGCTGCTCACCTTGTAATTATAGAGCTAGTGCTCCATATTGAAACACATTAGTCTTCAACATGTCGTCTGTTGGATTGATTTTCATATTTTTTATTTTAAGCATATTATCGATTTGTTTGCACTAAAATTAAAACAGTTAATGTCAATAGTCTAGCGCCTACTGGGCTGCCAGCTAAGAAGGTTTCGTTTCCCAAACGAGCATAACATTTCGAACTTTCAGAAAAATGTGATTGTTTCAAATTGATACTTTTGAGTATCAAATTAATAACCAAAAGATCGATTTGATACTCTCAGGGATAATATTGATACTAAAAAAATAGGGGAAGCTAACTTCGGCTCGGCCGAAGTTTTGTATACCCTTGCAGCTTCCATTGAAAATAAAAAAGTTTTTCAAACTAAGACTACTTTTTGGACCTTACTTTTCTATGGGATCTGTACTATATAGATGTCTGAATTCGACCAAACCTTGTAAAATCTTTGAAAAGCATAATACACTGTTAATTACGAAATTTGGAGGCGAACCCATTTAAAATAAAAAAGTTTTTCTCACTAGAACTTCTTTTTCGACCGATAATTCATACAGCAGCTATATGCTATAGTCATCCAATTTTGATAAAACTTTGTAGAAATGTGTTGATGTATATAAAATAAGAATATGCCAATAAAAAGGGCCTTTTCATTAAAAACAAAAAAGTTTTCCTCACTAGAACTAGTTTTTCGACCGATCGTTCCTATATGCTATAGTCATCCGATTTCGACCAAACTTTGTAGAATCGTGTAAAAGTATTTAAAATAAGGTTTGCCAATGATAGGACGTTTTCATTAAAAACAAAAAGTTTTTTCACTAGATAGTTCCACCGATTCTTGGGAGCTATGCTATAGTCATCCGACTTGACCAAACTTTGTGAATCGTGTAAAAGTATATAAAATAAGTGTTTGCCAATGATAAGGACGTTTTCATTAAAAACAAAAAGTTTTTCTACTGAGTGACCGGTGCCGTCCAAACAGTGAAATCTGGAAAGAAAGTTAAAAGAAACACATTGGAGGCGTTTACATTAAAAACAAAAAGTTTTTCTCACTAAGACTTGTTTTTCGACCGATCGTTCCTATGGCAGCTATATGCTATAGTCATCCGATCCGGCCGATTCCGATAAATGTGCAGCCTATATGTACCAAAAGACTTCGTGCAAAGTTTGGTGAGGATAGCTTAAAAACTGACGTAGGAGATAGCATAGAAACAGACAGACCGACGGACGGACAGACGGACAAGGCTAAATCAACTCAGCTCGTCATGTATCAAGATATATCTTTTGTGGTCGGAGATGCTTCCTTCAATGCGTTACAAACATCCGCACAATTTTATAATACCCTTTGCAAGGGTATAAAAATGATACTGGAACCCTTTGGACAATTGGCAAAAGAGTTATTAAAGACAATTTTTAAGTAAATACAAAAAACCAACTTTGGAAAGTAGAGAATTAATGACAATTTTATTTGCTTTAGAAGTTTTCGGATAATAGTAAACGATTCAGTATTTCCATCAATGCGCAATTGGTTAAGTTTTACAATAACTAAAGTCTTAAACAATTGTTTGCCATTGTCGCCCATTTGAAGGAAACTGATAAAAAGTCTTCAGAACAAACACAAGTCTCATTTGATTCGACAAATACTGCAGCGACCGATAACTATCTTGACATGTCGACAAGATCGCATAAAGTATTTTACAGTCCATCAAGGTACAACTGAAAAATATTATTCCAAAATTTCAGATAATAGAATGATTGCCTCAAATCGCAGCTCATGCATAAGTTTTACGTAGCAAACTTCGTTTTTGCTGAATAAAACCCACGTGTGATGCTGCGTGGAGCTTGTTTTGTTTTCCTTTTACTTGAGCATAATACAAAAGTTCTATGTCTTTTCTGTTGTGTTGTTTAAAAAAATCGAATTGCTTGCTTAAAGCAATCGGCCTACTTAACAAATTGGCAATAAATTTTTCCCCTAACAGAACACAAGTGCAAATAATTGGCGGAGGGGAAATCATGGACAAGTGATAATCCATCTTGTTGACACATCGGAAATGCCAGTTTTACTGGGAACAGAATCCTATTGAACTGCAACCGAAAATCGGTTAAAATCAAGGAAATTCGCTGAACTAGTCATTCTTCTTCCTTTGCCATTATTACAGGGTTCTTTAGATTTATCACATTCCGTCAAATTTCATTGCACAGTTTGGGGTCATAAAGATTTCAGTGACAATGATGGCAAATCCAACTTTTAGAAGCAGGTAATTAGGAAAAATGTTCACTGATCAATAGCTTACCTTCGAAATAGGCTGAATAATAAAAGCAAACGAACAAAAAGAAAAAAAAAAAACTAAGCAGAGAGAACAAACGCTGAGCTAAAATGACCACCTACTGCGCCACGTGCTGAAATGTAATTTAATTGAAGTAAAAAACAAAATGTGCGCCTACAGCGCAAACTGTTGAGAATTTTGTAACTTTTCTTTTTTCTTAGCCTTCATTAAGCAATTACGAACAAACCCGCAGAAGGAAGTATTTACTTTGGTTTAATCATTTTCAAGTTTTAAGCATACAATCAATCTAGGATCCATTTATGTAAATGTAGATTGTGGCTTAAAAAAGGCTTAGGCGCTTTCGTTCTAAACAGCAAGTGGGTTTCAGAGCTCCAAAAATTTAGAAAAGCTCTGGTAGGCTGTACAACAAAAGTGCATATTGCAATTAGAGGAAAGGCGAAGCGTTGCAGTTCTTTCACTATCATAAACATGTTTTTACTCAGGAACAAAGAGGCCTTGCGACGTTTGCACATGCAGCTAAGTTCCATGCAAGATACTGACTCTGCCAGTGAGGACTCCTCTTCAGACCCCGCCAATGATGATGATGAGGACAACAGCAATGAGGTGTTCATGCTGCTTACAGGCGAACAGGAACTTATTAAATTTTTGCACTGGGCCATGCAGCTGCTGTATCCCTATCAGAGACCAGCAACAACTAATCGGAGTGAGAGTGCTGCAGAGTTCTATCACCCAAGCATGTTTATTTGGAAGAAGCTGAATTTGTCGGGACACCTGGAACCGCCACTGATTGTGGACGAGCCGCGATATGTACTGGTGCGGCGTGAGAAGGTGTTGGATGGTTATCATCTGGGCGGTAAGTTTGCATGCATAAATATGGTTATCAAGTGGCTGGTGCCAGCTTCGAAGTGGTCCAGACCACATAGTCTCACGTGCCACTGGTTTTATGTCTTGCAGGCGAAGTATACAGCCAGGAAGACGATCCCTTCATACCACCGCGGGGACGCAAACACAACTCGCCCGACCTGGATGCGCTGTTCAATCGCTATGAGACTTTTGTGCCGAATCGCGGCAAGCGCGATCAAATCAAAGATCTTTTCAAGTACGACGATCTATTTTTTCCGAATCGCGGCAAAAAACATCGCAGCATTTTCCAAGTAGACGACCCCTTCTTCCCCAATCGAGGCAAAAAGTTCCAACTAAGCGATCTTTACAATGCGGACGATCCGTTCTTTCCGAATCGCGGCAAGCGACACTTGACAGGAGTCGCCGGGGGAAAAGCGAACGTCAACTGGCCGCAAAGAATGTCAACACATAAACTTAATGGTTACGATCAATCAGTCAAGCCATCAATGTCACGAGACGAGGATGCTGCTGCTGAGGGCTTAGGCTGGCGTCCGCCGACTAATAGATTGCACTCGACAAGATCAATGTCAGCAAATTTACAACAGCAGCGATTGCTGCCGGAGCTGGACCAGCTGCGGCAGCGAGTGCGCTTCGTTCAGCAGGTGCGCTCGCAGCGCTGGCCTAACGATGCTGCCCACAAGCGTGGTGCCAATCCAACCCATGACACCGACTATGCCAATTTGGAGACTTAAATGTAGTGCGAATCGTTGCTTTCCTGTGGCTTCCTGCTGCTTCTTCCACACTGTATGAACCCTAGCACAAAAAATAAACTAAAGCCTGCAATTGATTTTTGAAAAAATCGAACAATCGAAGGTCGATCGTCTAGTTACTGCCCTTGGGGTCTTGCCAGAACTGTGCTGGAGCTGAGATGTTGTGAAGGTTTTTGCCCTTGGGGACGACTTGGTTTTTTAATTGTATTCATTGGGTAATTTATCGCTAAATGCAATCAGCATTGTGCTGGCAGTCCAACTCGAAGCTGCAAGCTGCAAGGCGTGGCGCGCGGCTGATGCCACAACTCCGATATGCAGGCGCGTAGAACAACCCTGACAAAAGCAAAGGTCACGGTACCTGTAATCCCCCAAACACCCATCAATCATGCGTCTTTAGCTTATTAAAGTTCAGAGCAGGGGAAACCATAACCATTTTTTTTTTGTAAGCTGCCACTGAAATTTTCCACTTCAACCGATTTCTGACATTGACATTGACCAAATCGACAACGACGTCCAAATATTTGTGGAGAGACGCAAAGTCTGCGGGCCTGGCCAGGCAGCCAGCCAGCTCTTTGGCTTTGTACAAATGACCATTGAAGGTCATACCAGCCAAGTTAAATAATATTCGGCCAGCATACGGACAAAATGTTAAGCAGATGCGCGTCATCGAATCGGGTTTTTGGTAGCTTGACGGTTGCGATCGGTCCAAAAAACTTAAACTCTTATGTGTATGAAGATCATTGTAATTTCAATGGCACTTCAGTACGAGAGAGGGCAACCACATCTAGGAAAAATGAATGCAGCAAGTCAAGTTTCGGCTGGGCAATGACATTTGGAGTGGTCAGTCCAAAGTGGTTAGGCAACACAGAAAGAGAGAAAGAGAGAGGGAGAGACTTACTACACTGCCAGACACATGAATAACACAACACCCTCTTACTTTTTTAGTATATCAGGCAACAAACTGTCGTTTTACTTAAGCTGTTCACAGTAAGTACACCGATATATACTTCCTACTTTAACGGCAACTAACGCTCCCTTATGATCCCGAATTTCCCGAATTGGCTTAAACATATGGTAACACAATTTTCGACATGCTGTTAACACAAACTGAGATAGCGTACCTATTTAGATATAGATCAGTTTTGTAAAAAGTCACATACATGTTTTTCTTCTATATTTCCTAATCTTAATGAACTCATACGAAAATTTTGCGAATTTCGACCGCTTGGTTTACGCCTTCTATTTACCCGTATACAACTGCCGTCTATCAAATCTTTAGAATAATCTATGCTTAAACGAAAAATGAGCAAAACTAGAATTTTGGACCGTTTAATCTCCATCTTCCATTTACCAAAGCATGCAAATTTCGCGGTTTAATGGACCTTTGAAAACTTTGCGGGCAAGCGTCCAACCATTCACCAACGTTTCATCGCAATCGGATGATCGGTATATAATTTTACAAATTTCGAGGTTTTTAGACCATTTTTGGCCCACTTGTATAACTTGGAAACCTTCCCGGGCAAGCACTCAGCCATTCTCCAAAGTTTCATTGCAATCGGATGATTGCTATAATATTACAGATTTCGCGGTTTTTGGACCTATTTCCGGTCATTTTTTCAACCTACAAACCTTCCCGCGCAAGCGGTCAACCATTTCCCAAAGTTTGATCACAATCGGATGAACGTTTATGCAGACATTAGGAACAGAACGACAAATATTCATTTAGATGAAATTCAAAATTACTTGAAGTTACCAGTAGAAAATGTATCTGAAATTTTGGAATTTTGGGAATATATATCGGGATTTGCATATTTGCGATAGTTTTGAGATAGTTTCTGCAACTAGTGATCGAACTTTTTGTGCTGCTAGCAGATTAATAGAAGAAAGAAAAACAGTACTAATAAACGATATTACTAATAAGCTTATTTTTTATATACAAATATGAGACTATGTAAAAAAAAAAAAAAAAAAGATAAGCACAAAATATTATTTTTAAGTGCATTTATTGAAAACCCCTAAATTAGTGTGAGCATATTTGGGTTGTATTTTGTTAAAGCAATTGGTAAGAATATGCATTTATTATCGTTATCAAAATAATTATCTTGCATTCGTAAGGGAATCGTGAGTCGTCTATGTTTCGTGAGTGACAAAAAACACTTAAAAAATTACGTGCGTGAATCGTGCATAGGGAGATTTTTATTTCGTCAGTAGTTCGTGACCATGCTTACGCGCCCATCTCTAGTATTTACCAAAACAGGAGAATTTGTTTAGACCATAGACCATAGAGCTGACAACACGAAGAATTTCAACCAAATGAAACATAAAATCACAAATTATTTTGCAAACTATCCATACAAACCGAGTTAAAAACAATCTGAAAATAAATAGTTTTTCGCTAGCATAGTTTTCCAGGAGAAGATTTTCCAACATCGAAATAACACATCTCAAATTGTTTATAGCACTATCCTTACAAACCGAGTTTAAAGTCAATCGGGTAAAAAATCGGTTTTTTTTAACAACAGTGTCCGGGACTTTTTCCCCAAACTACGGGGAGACTTTTTATACCCTTGCAGAGCGTATTATAAAATTGTCCGAATGCTTGTAACGCATTGAAAGAAGCATCTCAGACCACATAAAGTATATATATTCTTGATCAGCATGACGAGCTGAGTTCATTTAGCCTTGTCCGTCTGTCCGTCCGTCCGTCCGTATGTCTGTTTCTATGCTATCTCCTCCGCCAGCTTTAAAGCTATCCTCACTAAACTTCGCACGAAGTCTTTTGGTACAAATACGCTGCACATTTGTCGGAACCGGATCGAATGACTGTAGCATATAGCTGTCATAGGAACGATCGGTCGAAAAAGTAGTCTTAGTGAGAAAAACTTTTTTGTTTTTAATAGAAACGCCTCCAAAGTACGTATTTCTCAGTTTACCATCCTTTCCCATGGTTTCAAAATATATCGAAGCCTTGCAAAAATTGAAAGAAATTAAGGATATGATTTACTACTTTTACTACACTGCAGTGTACTGTAAAGGCTTGCAAGCTCAAAAGTATAGTCCCCAGAATAGTGCCCAGTAACATCATGGACCTTTTCTGACCTAGTGAAAGTTTAAACAAATACTAGTACTTTAAACTGCAACTTAAAGCTTAACTAATTAAGTTTTATATAGGAAAACTTACATTTTATATTATGGACTATTATATACATACTAATTATAGACTAATACAGGGTTAGAATGTCTACAACTTAACTAGTGCATTACACAACCATCCGTACACTTCCGGCTCAACTGCGCACATAAACGTAACACTCATTTTGCAAAAAAAAAGTGAAAAACCATCTCCTGCTTTATACGCTGAACCAAATGTGTCAAAAGTGAAGATTGTACAAATTAAATTCCATTGCGCTTTAACACACAAAACCGAAAAAACTTTGAAGTGCAAGTCTTGGACTTTCAAATGGGTTTTGCCGTCAACACTGAGCCAAGCTCACAGATGGCTACTTTGTGTCACTTTGGCTTGACATTTGGCCAGGCGAACGGCAGTCGAAAAAGAAAGTCCCCATTGAGAGTCGGACTCCTGGTCAACAAATTGGCTCGGTTTTGGTGCAGCTGATTTGCTTGTCGGGAAATATCAACGCATTGTCAGCGGTCAGCAATGATCTGCCGCTGCCCCTGCTGCTGCTGCTGCTGTTGACAACATGCAACTGCAACTGTAACGCGATCAGCATGGGTAGCTGACAGCCAGTGACGGCAGCTTAATTGCTGTCTGCAATTATGATTGTTTTTCTCGCAGTGAAATTGCAGAAGGAGTCGCTTCACTTTCGTCTGATTTGTGGCCACAGGCGACTGTCTTCATTTGGTGTGTCTACTCCTGGTTGACAAAAATAGTAACGTGCCAGCAGGCGCTGCCTTTTATTGCCGTTTGTTTGTGCCCGTTGACGTTGACAAAAAAACGTCATTTGCAAATTGGGCAAAGACAACTTTCTCTAGGCAGCTGCGCAACAGGCAATTGCCTGCCTGGGAGTTGCATAAAGCCATATAGATAAACAAAAGGTAAGTCGTCGTCGTCGCCCACATTCATTAACAGCATTCGCATAATTGGCCAAAGCCGATATTTCGTAGGTTCAGTGAACCAGCCAATCCCTGGGCGCAGCATCAGCCTTACGTCTCAATTTCCCATCGCCACTTTGTCCGTATCTATAATTAAAATCACTTTGAGAACACACGCAAGCCTGGGCTTGCCTCGCCCGTTATCAGATCTTTGAATGGCAAAAAAAATAAGAGGAAAACATAACTTTGAGACGTTGAAAGCATGATTGATGCATTAAGCCGCCGCCAATCGCCGAGCCATTGACGAGCGCCAATTAATGCCGGCTTAAACGGGAAAACTCTGCGCAAAGTCAATCGCTAATTGATGCAGGAAGCGCGAAGCCAAACGGGTTCGGTTGCGGGTTGGTGCGTCCGAAATGGGTCAGGCAGCGCAGTGATTACACGACACCGACACCATCGCCGCCTCCACGAACGCATTTCATAACTAGGCAAATTAAGCCTAAGTCAGCCGCCAACAACAAGCCTCAGCGGACTAACGGCAATTGCCAGCCAAAGAGCCAAAGTGCTGCACTATTTGTCATAATAAATGCGCACCAAAAGTACCAAAGAAAGCGGCCTGCCCCCGCGTGGGCAGCGCTGTGACACATTTTGTCATCATTAGCCACAGTTGCCGGCTAATAATTTCAATTTGGCAAAAAAAAAACATGTATTAGTTGTTAAAGGCGTTAATAACTGGGCAGTAAGGCCAGAGAGTTGTTGGAGTCCAAGCCATAAGCCGACAGCCCACGCCAAACGACTCAAACGCCGACTGCTCGACAATTTTCCATGGTTTTGGAGGTGATGACACTGATTAGGAAATGTGCCCACAGGGAGTGCAAGAGGTCCATTGGAGTCTAATACCAAAAGCCCGCAAAATCAACGTCATTGTTCTGATTGCAAAAGATGCCGATTCTTTTACCCAAGTGGTACATATGGACTTTCCCATAAATATGGAAATCGAGAGCCATATCGAGAGCCATTGGTTAAACCAACGACATATTGACTGGCTACAACTAAAAAAAGTTCTCTGAAGTGTAGTTTATGGCTTTACCAGGTATTAATGGGTTATTGCATATTTGGGGTGAGAAAGAAAATTCATTATTTTTGAAATGCGAGATTGATCAGTGTTGCATAACTTTATCTTACCAATGCAATTGATTTCAATTTTAAACAAACAAAATCTTGAATCTATACAGAACAGAGATTTGTTCTTAGTAACGGATCTTTTGATTTATTGGATACTTTAAGTAAAACTGATACTTTCATAAATAACAAGTAGTAAAAGCGGTCTCTTTGCCTCCCAAAGTTTTTATATATCTGGTTAATTTTAAGTTGGATGCTATACAAAGCGTTAAGGTGAGAGAAGCTTTTTTATAAATCGACAATGGTTCATCTAATCTTAATCTTTATTGTATTTTATATATATTATCCTGACTAATGAACAAGTTCAGTAGGTACGAACCATCTGTCTATAAAACTTTGAGAGATATGACGATGTTACCAAATTGCGAGGATGGGAGAGGACGCGGCAATAATTGAAAACAAACTTAATCTGACTGCAAATATAATAGGTTTATGTCCCATACATATGGAACCTCCATCTCTTACTATGTCTAAGTTCTGTTAGTCCATACGGACGGACAGACAGACTCACGAAGAGATAGCTGTGTCTTCTCGTCTGTTGACGCTGATCAAGAATATATATACTTTATAGGGTCAAAGGTGCTTCCTTCTGGCTGTAACGGAGTATAAAAATAGCACTAGGCAACAAGGACCAGCATATTGAATGCGTATTTTTACCCGTATTAAGCTCATTTTGAGGGAAATCAAGTTCTAAAGTCCTATTTTTATACCCTTGCAGAGGGTATTATAAAATTGTCCGGATGTTTGTAACGCATAGAAGGAAGCATCTCCGACCAAATAAAGTATATATATTCTTGATCAGCACGACGAGCTGAGTTGATTTAGCCTTGTCCGTCTGTCCGTCTGTCCGTCTGTTTCTATGCTATCTCCTCCGTCAGTTTTAAAGCTAATCTCACCAAACTTTGCACAAAGTCTTTTGGTACAAATACGCTGCACATTTGTCGGAACCGGCCGGATCGGATGACTATAGCATATAGCTGCCATAGGAACGATCGGTTGAAAAACTAGTCTTAAAGAGAAAAACTTTTTTGTTTTTAATGGAAACGCCTCCAAAGTCCGTATTTCTTAGTTTACTATCCCTTCCCATGATTTCACTAAGTTTGGTCGAAATCGGATGACTAAAGCATATAGCTGCCATAGGAACGATCGGTCGAAAAACTAGTTCTAGTGAGAAAAACTTTTTTTTTAATGAAAACGTCCTTATCATTGGCATACACTTATTTTATTTACTTTGGATACATTTCTACAAAGTTTTATCAAAATCGGATGACTATAGCATATAGCTGCAGTATGAATGATCGGTCGAAAAAGAAGTTGAAGTGAGAAAAACTTTTTGTCTTAAATGACATCGCCTCCAAATTTCGCAATTAACAGTGTATTATGCTTTTCTATCATTTCATCAAGTTTAATAGAAATCAGACATCTTTATAATATAGATCCCCCAGAAAAGTAATGTCCAAAAAGTAGTCTTAGAAAAACTTTTTTGTTTTCAATGGAAGCTGCAAGGGTATACAAAACTTCGGCCGAGCCGAAGTTAACTTTCCCCTATTTTTGAGATTTAAAATAAACTATCACAAGCAATTCTATGATTTATTTACATAAAGATATACCATTTTAAAAACTCGTCATATAAAAACAGAATTTCTTACTGCCAATAAGTATGCAATGGTTAGTATATTCAATACAAATGACTAGAACTTTGTACTGGACCTACATGGCATGCCTTCGGGCAGTAGAAAATATTCTCATTTCCGAAACATGTATAACAATGGAATAATCTCGCTTATAAATCGTAAAATTGTTTGGGATAGTTTATTTTAAAGTTAAGAAATAGTACTTTATGTTACGAAAGTTTAAATCAAAATATGCATTTTAAGCATATATACCATTTCCGAAAACAAATTCGTGTTTAGCACACGAAATCAATTAGAATTACCTCCAAACCTTTAGTATATGTACTAAAAACTGTCTAATTTTGTTGCTCTGTAGTTCAGCTGGAGTCAAGGCACTACCAGGCCTAACGACCTGATGCATCACTGAGCGTCAGTCGCGTCGTTAACGACAGCGGTAGTCTAGTACGTGAAGTCCAATAGTGTCCAATAGAGATGGGCGCGTGTCGATTTTTTTCAACACGACACGACTCTAACACGATGGCCGCACAGCAGCCAATGTTTTTCTTGACACGAAAGTGTCTTTAAAATGTTTATTGCCAAAAGCAGCACCTACGTTTATGAGAACTTGAGGGAACACCCGAAATTTTTTTTAAACCTTCCATTACACTCAGTGGCTGTAAGTCCTTAACAACGAAAGCTAACTGCTTTGGCGCAAGATCATCTAAGATTTTCTGTGTGGCATTCTTCTTAGTAAAAGAATTTAAAGTAGTTTGTTTCAATCGACAGTTCAAGATGCCTGTGTCAGTTTTATTCGAGTACGAAAATAAAGTCTTGCTGTTGTTGCAGCACGCAAAGTCGATGAGTTTGCCGTCCCGTTTGATTAAAAGAAAAGTATTCCACACAGCGCATTATTATTTTAAATTTAAACAAACTGCTCGTCACTGCGACGAACCCCATCCTGTATTTCGTTTTTCATATTCTGTTAAGCAAGTGGGTTCTAAAATAGTGTGACCAGCAGTGGATACAGGGAAAATGTAAATATTTATTAGAACCTATATTAGTTCAATTGAAATATTGACTTAGTATTTTTTGTACTGGGGAGTGAAGCAGTGTTGACTTGGGTCGTGTTTTGACTAAAAGCTGACACGCACATGCACGCACGAAATTTGATCGTGCTGAGCCGTGCGTGCTTGTGGCACGACCAAAGCACGACACGCGCCCAACTCTAGTGCGCACCCATCACCACACTAACGACTGGTAGGGCAGTTTCGTACCGATCGGTACGTTTTCCGGACATTCCCATACGAAATTCGGTAGGAAAATACATGGCTGGTAGTTGGTATGGTAGCAAGTGCTCCCCTGTAGTTCAGCTGGTGTTAAGGAACTACCAGGCCTAACGACCTGATTCATCACTAAGCACCACATCGCTAGTCTAGTACTTGAACTATAGTGTACACCCATCACCACACTAACGACTGGTAATGCAGTTTTGTACCGATCGGTACGTTTTCCGGACATTCCCATACAAAATTCGTTAAGCAAAACCCTGGCTGGTGGTTGGCCTGATAGCAAGTGCTCACTACAAAGAGTTAGGGGATTCGTTAATGCCGCACCCGTGCAGCTGAACTACAGGGTAGTTAATCAAAATGCTTGTTTCAAATTGCTCCACAATGTTTCTTTTCGTCGTTTAAGCTTGAATTACTCAAAAATTAAAAACTTGGTGTAAGTTCTTAAAGCTATCATATGGCATTCGTTGAAGAAGTTGGACTTTTATGCGCGAATAGTTCTAGCCTGAATTCAGTTTGATAAGTTTGAGTTGAAGTTAAGTCCGAACATAGTAAGGTTTTATCGTGCATAGTTTCTACAGAAGCATTTCCTCTTTTTAGTTTTGAAGCTATACTGAGATCTTTGGCTTGATAAAATAACATGAAAATATAGTGCTATATCTGCGTAGAAAGAAGAAAAAATATTAAAAAACACATATCATCTCTAAACAATACGAGTCTGATAACCGACTGCATTATTCAGCTTTTAACTTCAAATCGCCAGTTATTTTCAATCTACACTCATAATGAAAAAGCGTTTCAATCTATCTCTTAAGTCGATTCTTGGAAATCAAAGCCCAAGCCAATTTTGATGAATTGAATTCGGAAACAAGAACTAGCCTGTATGACATTTCGCACATCTTCCAAAATGAATTCCCAGAAAATATTGAAACTCCCTTTATAATTGGCGAAAATAAGTATATGAAGTCGGATTATTAGGCTTCGCCCATAAGGACTGTTCTGCGAAAACAGTGCATCATTCGGTTGGATTGTAATTATCAAGAGGAAATAAACTTAATTCAATAAGCAACTTTCAAAGAATGAATATAGTTTGATGACTGGCATATTAACAGAAAAGCGGGAGTCGCTAAGTATCAAATAGGTCGATGAAGGTCTCCCCTAATTTAACCGAAAGACGGATAAAACTTTTCTTAGACAATGGATTATGATTCCAATATTTTTACTGTTTTATTGCTTAAGCTCTTAACATCTTGAAACTCGGCAGTGAACTGAGGTGAGTTGATTTATAGCTAACAATTTTTATAAAATCTAGATAAAGCAAGTTCAAAAAGGTGCGAGAATGAGCTCAATACGCATTGCATTTTGAATCGAAAGGCTTCCTTACTTTAATTTTATATTGTAAAGCTCGGAGAATAATAATAATTGATTCATCATTGATTTTTTCCTACTCTTTTAACTCGAAAGCTTGCTGGTTTAAGCATGCTTAGGTTAGTAATTAGGTTTGAACCTGCGAACTTGGAGTGTCACTGTAAAATGTTAACGTAAAATGGCTTGACATAGCCCCAAAGGGCCAAAGCCGAGATCCACTCAATCTTTTGGCTTGTGCGCTTCTAATTTTTGCACAAGAGAAAAGGACCTACCGAGACCGAACGGCAGTTTGAGAAGCTTTTGCATGGCTAATTACTACAAAGCTGGCGCCAACAGCAGTGAGGGGTGACCGGGCGCGAAAGTTTATTCAAAGAATAAACTTTTCTTTAGATGTTTCGAGCTCACACCAGCCGCTGAGCCACACCCGGGCCTAGTGTCACTAACGAGTTGAATATACCCCGATAAAGTTGATTATTTGCATTGAAAAAAGGAAAATTCACAAAAGTGCAAGAAATTTTTTGTTACTCATGTTTCAGCTCTCTGCCTTCGGGTGGTCAGTCAGAAGAGCATCTTCGCTTGGAACCATTTACGCAATGCTAATGAACCACGCGTGCGTGCGCTGCTTCCGCTGGGAACGAGCTGCGAGGAAAATTCATGCGAAACAGTTATAAAAACTAAAAGCAACTAAAGTTGCGGCCATTGACGCGCTCGTCATTGTTTGTGAGTGTGTGTAATGCAGCGTTTTCCGGTACAAAAACATAAAATTTTATGTCGACGACGTTGACGACAACTCTAACGACAGCAACAGCAACATGAGGGGCCACAGAAAGTCGGGCGTGCAACGCGGCGTATGCGTTACATATTACAGCTGCCCCCCTGCCACTCCCCCACACGCTACAAGCAAACTCTGTTTGCTTTAACACATTTTTCTGTCACGCAAAATAATCATTTGCAAAATCACGCCACATTGACTCAGTCGGGAGGGGCCACTCACCTTGACACGTTCCAAATAATCTTGCAGAGCGCCATACGGATCTTCACCATCCTCATCCATTAGGTCCAGACTGTGCGCCAAATCCAGATTGTCCAATGCGGCCAATTTGGACTCGGCCTTATCGACAAATTGCAGCTTATGATGCAGCCCCTGATGCGAAGGTGAAGTGTTGGCAGCACCGGGCGCCGCCTGGCCTAAGAATTTCTTATCAGCTGTCATGGTGTTGGCTGGAGTGGCTGCTGTGGCGGCATTGCTTCCGTATTGGCGGGTACGAGGCATGGTTGCACAACCGGTGCTAAAAACGCTGGGGGCCACTGGGGCCGTCGCTTGGCCATCAACGTCCTCGTCGACCGCCACATCACTTAATCCCGATTTGTAGCGCGTCGTGTCAGCGGCGATAGCTGACGTGGTGGCTGCTGCTGCTGTTGCTGCTGCTCCTGTTGATGTTGCCGGCGGCGCTGGCGTTGGCTGGTCGTTGATAAGCATTGGTTGTTGTTCCTGGCTGTGGCTGCCACAACTAATTGCACTTTTCACATCGCTTGTCATGTTGTTTTGATTTGTATTGCTATTGCACTGCATTTGAGTTAATTTCTTGACTTTGTCATGATGCCGCGCCGGCGTGGCTCCGCTTTGTTGTTGTTGTTGTTGATCTGCAATAGAGGGGAGACAGAGAGAGAGAGAGTGAAGTGAGAAAGCCAGTCTCATAAAGTTGTCACTGTCGCGCACATACATAATTGTGGCTCATTTCGCACCCAAAGGCGCACCCAGATAAAACACATTTTCATAATGTTTCTTTTTTGCGGCTTTGTCGCCTGGAATGAAAAATTGCACTGAAAACTTTGGGTCTGCCACATGTGGCAAGGCAGGCCAGCGAACGAACGACTGACTGCTTAAGCCAAATCCGCGAAAATTTCTGCGCTAATCGCCTCAAATTGTCCACCAAATGTGTGCCATTTAAATTGTCATAAATTTTGCAATATGTCTCGCACATGTGTGAAACCAAGTTTTTTGCGTTTTTTATATGAATTTGGCATCGGGCAATATTTTAATTATTTTCGGCTGGCAAGCAATTATTTACATATTTAGATTTATGGCACTCACTGTAATTGTTAAATTCCATTTTTTTAGTTTTAGCCGCCGTCCCCTTCAAACTCTTTTCAAGTTGTTAATAATTAATAAAAGCTTTTCAAAATGTCCCTTGAACAACACTCCAACAAATGTGGTAATATTTTAAGGAATTGAAATGCTGGAAAGGGTCTCGAGCCAACCACACTGCAGTTCTAAGGCAACAGTCTTACCATCTGCACCACCGGAATTTTGACATGCTCAAATGTTAACACTGTTTACTGTGATTTGCAAATCTAGTGAAAATGATTTTAAATTAAATGTTTGTGAAATTTTGAAGCTTAGACAAATTGTACATAACATTTTCTTATAAAAAGTTATTCAAAATTTTTGAACACAAAGCAACGCAACGATGTTCATATGAACCTAAAGATTCCAATGATCAAATTGTTCTGTTACTGACTCAACTCAGCTTCTCAAGCATGTGTTAATGCTAAACGGAGTTGTTTAACACACTGAAGAAACCTCAGCTGAGAAAACAAGTGTAAAAGAGCTTTACAAACTGAGATTCGTTTAGATCCGCGCAGATAACGTTTTCCGTGTACTATCACATTTCTGGAGCATATTTCTCAGAATCGAAGATAAAACAAAATTTCAAATCAATCGGTTGAAAAATAGAGATTCCCACACAGGGGTTAATTTTTCCAAATCGGAGCAGAAAATTGAAAAAAAATTTATTCCCATTCTAAATTTTCCAGTAATTTTCCCAATCTGTGGGCGGATTTTTCAACATCGGAAAATCACATCACAAATTATTTCGCATACAAAGTTTTAAGTGAAAAGGATGAAAAACAGTTTTTTGCAAGAAGAACTTTCGGGCCATTTTCTTTGTGAGCGGAATTTCCGAAATCAGGAAAGTTCGTTTCCAACTATTGCATTTTGCTTACAAACCGAGTTTCAAGTAATTCGGATGAAAAAAACAAAGTTGAAGCCCATATGACACGATATTAATGGTTGCATAAATTAAACGCTTATGAACGGTTCAACTATATATGTTTTCGACTCAGGATTTCTATCTTCAGTACGAAAGGCAACACTTTTCAGTTTTGACGGTAATAAACAATCGAAAAGAGGAATTTTGTTATTGAGTTGAGTAATGTTTAAACTAAAACCGAGGAAGTGTTTGTTTTGGCAGAAGCTAGCGGAAGACTTCAATTCAAAGTTTTGCCCTGCAGTCGAGCTTACTAAAATGAAAGAGATGTCAATTTGTAATTGAAAAATGTAGACCCGGCTCTGGATCGCGCTCGTATCTTGCAATGCTTGCCATCGAGAATCAATGCAGTTTGGAAATCCCCTTAATTCATTAAAACCCTTGGCAGTCTTTTCCCATTCCGCGCTTGTGGATGGAAATGCCATGTACTTATTGTTCAATACGGTATAAAGATTTTGGATTGATTCCTTTAAAATTTTTAAAATGGTCAACTGGTGGATTTGAAAAAGCAATTGCAGATACGTCTAACTTTCACCAGTAGCCAAATAACCTAATGTGGCTTGTAACCTTTCTGCCTCTGAATAAATATGCTTTCCATATTTAGAAGCAGTCCAAATTGGCCATACAAGTGAACATCAAGGGGAAATTTCAATGTGGATTTTCAATTTTAAATTATTGTGCTAAACATGTGAGAGGTCTGCCGAAAAAACTTTGCACACTTTGTTCTTTGGCTTTGGCTCAACACAAGTTTATCTTTAAATATCTTTAAATCTTGAATTAGGCGTGCTGGGGGATAACGAAACAATTGATTTGAGTTCAGCGGCCGAAAATACATAAGGAACATTTGCTATCATCTCTGGTGCAAAAGTTGGTCTATATTTGTAAGCCTGTGTAATCAGTCAGTCATCTGTCAGTCAGACTTAAGCTGCCTTTACTCTTGTCATACATCACTTAATTGTCGATTGTCAAAATTCTCTAAAAAGAAACTTTTTCTAAATAGAGCCTGTCCTGTTTCTTTAAAGAAGGCTAAATTTTCTTAATATTTAGAGCTATTTGCTCTATCGTCAGATAAACTCTTTAAATATATATGAAAAGTGGAATATAGACTACACAATAATCATTAGAACTCTCTGAATTAAAAAATCAATAAGCTTGGAAACACAAATTATAATATTACCAAACTCGAGACTTACCATACGCTCTCGTCTCTTGATAATGCTCAATTTGTGACTTAACAGCCTAATTTAAGCTTAAATTGCCAAAGTTCTGTATTTTGTTGTGTCACATTCTTCTGGGCATTAATGAATAGAGCCAATCCCAGTCAGGGACTTATATTTGGTTCCGCTGTTCAGTGTTTAGTATACAACAAATAAACTGAAGTAGACAAAATACCGAAACTATTGTCAATTTGTCAACCATTGTCATTAAGTACCGCTGATTTTCCAAGATTATCGCAGAAATTTTAGGAAATTATGAGTCTTCGACCGACAGAACAATTGGCCAGTTCTGGAGATTACCTTGGTACTCTGAACTAATCAGGGGACCTCTAAACGACAGAAAAGAAACAATGAGAGAACACAGAAAAAGAGCAAATGTGAGTGACCGAAACATTGTTATCGTTTGTTCTTAAACTTGCGTTCTTGGGGTTTGTTTGTGAAGGCGAAAAGAAAAAAATTTATTTAATTTATGATAGAGAAATTCGGGGTAAAAGTGGAGATGATGAAGATTTTTGAATTCTGCAATCATCTAAGCTAAGTAAGGGAACTCTGTAATTTTTCTTGGTGCTGGCAACCCACATGAGCTTAGTGCATAAATTCTCAGCATATCGCATAGGGGCTAAGGTGTCGGAAGTTTGACTGAACTTTGCACAGCAGAAACAAAAATAAATAAAGGAAAAACAGAACTCCGGCAACCGTACGGCTCTTGTGGCCACAAATCTACTCGAAAACGGTTTGAAAGAGTTTTTCTTTCTCTTGTTGATTTTATAGCTTTGATTTTATTTTGTTGTTTTTATTGCGCATGCGTGCGTTCGATTGAGTTTTTTGATTAAAATGTCGCCGCCACCGTCGCGCTTGTTGCGACTTGGATTTTGGCGACAGCAACGACAGCGAGGGGTCTTGGCTTTGGCTCTGGGTTGGCGGCTGCTGGTCAGCGTTTGGCATTTAAGAATTCTGAATCGCATGCGTTACACAACGACCCGTGGCGAGCTCATAAATCAGCAGCGCAAACGAGTCAGTCAGTCGGAGACAGTTGGCCACATTTTATGGGGGCTGGCAACAGCCAGAGTCAGAGTTGGAGCTGGAGCTGGAGAATTGGAGAGTCTCTGCCAATTGATCGTTTTGTGGCGATTGGCAGGCCGCCAGGCCAGACCCAGGACCAGACATTGGCCCACACTCGATTGCAGTTTTCTTCTGCCATTTTGACTGCATTTCAAATTGCGCAGCGCTAACGGTACTTGTGGCCATAGGGACTCCAGTAGGCGCGTTCATGGGAGGTCTTCCCGAATTTCAATTGGCATTCCTATTTGGCGACATGTGTGCTTTGGCCAGTGCGCATTTCGCCATTTAATTAGACAAGACATACCCAACTCTCTCGCCCTTTTGTTCTATTTGATCGTTTTTTTTTTAACATTCCCACAAAAGCCAAGCGAGAACACAAAACATTTGTACGTATTTGCTTGTTTACTTTAAATAAAACTGTTTGCTGGGTGTGTCCGCTAAATGGCCACTGTCCGTCAGAGTCGTTGGACAGTGCTTTGTTCCATTGATTGGGCGTGTGTTTGTGGTTGCTGCCGCTGCTGATTGATTCGCTGGCTGAGGTCACTTGAACGTGATTAATTGTTCATTGCCAGCTTCCTGGACAAGGGGCGAGGTGTCGCCAAGACTAAATGCCTAATTGAAAGCAATGCAATATAATTTTATCTTACGCCTGCGAGAGTTGATCCAGAAAGTAGGCCAGAAGTCAAGGCAAATGCAACAAATTTCATTTTGAATTTGACTTCACTTATACAGAACAACAAAGTTAATGAAGAAAATGCTTGAAAAAGACTAAATTGCTCGACTTTCTATTAAGATTTTATCTGTGGGATTAAGTAACATTTGAAGCCAAAGATATTCAGCAAAAGTTTCATGACAAATAATAAAAAATATACATAAATAAGCATATCTGGAATGGGTAATTAGTCAACATAATGAAACTCATGGAGTTAAAAATAGAATGTTAAAATTTAACTACTCATCTACTCCTTTATTTGTAATCGTTCTTAATTCGATGATTCAGGGTTCTAACCCTCGTTTACTAAGCACTTCATCATGCTTGGAGTTCTTCGCAGACCTTAAAAAATCTGAAGATAATTAAAATAAAGTGTTTAGTGCTCATTTTGCTCACTTAAGATCAAATAACTTGCGAATATACCATCTGATTTCGATGAATTTGATAAAGGTGCCTTTGGGATTGTAAAAGCTGTTGGCCAATGCTCGTAATATCCACACAGGCTCGAATTGAGACTCTTCAAGTCGACTTAATGCCAGTGCTCGAATACGGATGTTCTTTCACATGGTACAGCTTCCATGGTGTCGAAAATCCAAACATTTGTAAACCGATGCCTGCAACGCGTATACTGTACTCGTATATTCTGGCTTGTAGGAATACGGGATTCCGAGCTACTCAGACGAGCGAGAGATGAGAGTGGACAACATAATAAGCAGAATGAAATATAGCTAGATAGGACATACACTGCGAAAAAATTAGAAAAACAGCTCTCAAAATAGGGGAAAGTTAACTTCCACACGGCTGAAGTTTTGTATTGAAAACAAAAAAGTTTTTTTAACTAAGACTTCTTTTCGGACCTTACTTTTCTATGGGAGCTATACTATATAGATGTCCGACTTCGACCAAATTTAGTGAAACCATGGAAAAGCATACTAAACTAAAAATTACAAAATTTGGAGGCGATCCCATTTAAAATAAAAAAAATAGGGGTAAGTTAACTTCGGCTCGGCCGAAGTTTTGTATACCCTTGCAGCTTCCATTGATAACAAAAAAGTTTTTCTAAGACTACTTTTTGGACATTACTTTTCTATGGGATCTATACTATAAAGATGTCTGATTTCTATTAAACTTGGTGAAATCATGGAAAAGCATAATACACTGTTAATTGCGAAATTTGGAGGCGATGTCATTTAAGACAAAAAGTTTTTCTCACTTCAACTTCTTTTTCGACCGATCATTCATACTGCAGCTATATGCTATAGTCATCCGATTTTGATAAAACTTTGTAGAAATGTGTCCAAAATAAATAAAATAAGTGTATGCCAATGATAAGGACGTTTTCATTAAAAACAAAAAAGTTTTTCTCACTAGAACTAGTTTTTCGACCGATCGTTCCTATGGGAGCTATATGCTATAGTATCCGATTTCAACCAATCTTGTGAATTGTGTAAAAGTATAGAAGGTATGTGGACGTCAAAACAAAGTTTTTAATTGACCGTGTGGTGATAAACTGTAGATTGTGTAAAAGTTATAGATTAAGGTATGCCAAAAATAAGGACGATTTCATTAAAAACAACAAAATTTTTCTCACTAGAACTATTTTTTCGACCGTCGTTTATGTATATATAGTCATCCGTTGACCAAACTTAGTGAAATCATGGGAAGAGATAGTAAACTAAGAATACGTACTTTGGAGGCGTTTCCATTAAAAACAAAAAGTTTTTTCTTTAAGACTAGTTTTTCAACCGATCGTTCCTATGGCAGCTATATGCTATAGTCATCCGATCCGGCCGGTTCCGACAAATGTGCAGCGTATTTGTACCAAAAGACTTTGTGCAAAGTTTGGTGAGGATAGCTTTAAAACTGACGGAGGAGATAGCATAGAAACAGACGGACAGACGGACAAAGACTAAATCAACTCAGCTCGTCGTGCTGATCAAGAATATATATACTTTATGTGGTCGGAGATGCTTCCTTCTATGCGTTACAAACATCCGGACAATTTTATAATACCCTCTGCAAGGGTATAAAAATTTTCTTCACTAGAACTTCTTTTTCGACCGATCATTCGTACTGCAGCTATATGCTATAGCTATCCGACTTTGACAAGACTTTGTAGAATTGTATAAAAGTATATAAAATAAGTATATACCAATGATAAGGACGTTTTCAATGAAAATAAAAAAGTTTTTTCTTCACTCGAACTAGTTTTTCGCCCGATCGTTCCTATGGGAGCTATATGCTAAAGTCATCCGATTTTGAGCAAAATTTGTATAATAATATGGAAGCATTCTATATAAATAAATGCCAAGTTATAAGACATTTCCATTGAAAACAAAAACGTTTTTCCAAATAAGGCTACTTTTCAGACACTAACCATATAGATGTCCGATTTCGACCAAAATTGGTGGAATCATGGGAAAGCATAGCAAACTAAGAAATACGAAGTTTGGAGGCGTTCCCATTGAAAACAAAAAAGTTTTTCTCACTAAAACTAGTTTTTCGACCGATCGTTTCTTTGACAGCTATATGCTATAGTCATCTGATCCGGCCGTTTCCGACAAATGTGCAGCGTTTGTGTACCAAAAGACTTCATGCAAAGTTTGGTAAAGATAGCTTTCAAACTGACGGAGGAGGTATTATAGAAACAGAAAGACGGTCAGACAGGCGGACAGACGGTCGGACAGACGGACATGGCTAAATTAACTAAGCTCGTCGTGCTGATCAAGAATATATATACTTTATGTGGTCGGAGATGCTTCCATCAAGGCGTTACAAACATTCGTACAATTTAAAAATACTGAGGGTATAAAAAGGCAAAGAATGGAACCCGTTGGTTAAAGTCGAACGGAAATGTGGCAGACCCTCAGAAACTTGGAAAAGGGCTGTCGGTTAAAAAGCGAAAAGCATCGGAAAAAGTTGGGGAGAACCCAAAGCGAACGCAAAGTTTGCTGAAGGAGAGGAATGGTTGAAAAATGTGCGGAAAATCACCAAAAAAGATTGTATGGAAACATTATTATTTTTCATCCGATTCACTTGAAACTAGAATTTAAAGAATAGTATGCGAATTAATTTGTGATGTGCTTTTGCGATGTTGGAAAATCTGCCCATAAGGTGGGAAAATTCCCGGAAAGTTCGGCAAGGGAAAACTATTTTTCATTCGATTGAATTGAAACTCGGTTTGAATGAATACCTAGTATGGGAATTATATTATCTATCCTCCGATTGTCTTTCAACTAGGTTTGTGAGGGTACTATGAGAAATAAGTTAAGATGTGACTTTCAGTCACAGGGTGCAAAAGGGATTGCAGTGTGTTATATTATGGAACGGATCTATTTTTAGAAAATATATGGAAAAAATATTTTTCAATTTTGGAAGCCTACCTTCAACCTACCATTGGATAATGGAGGACGGAGGTGTGTTTAAGGACAAGTAAGCCGATCTGTATGAAATTCTCTTTCTGATCCCTTTGGGCGAAATAATTAAAAATAAACCAGTTCAATTTTAGAAAATCTCTTCTTTAAGGCCAAAAGTTACATTCAGGCCGATCTGAAATGAAATTGGTGCTTTAAACCCCATCGGAAATGGGCAATAGGAGGTTTTTTTTAGAGCAGGTTGTGATTTTAGAGTAACACGTTGTGTTTGAGCCGACTTATGTAAAATTGTGATTGAAAATTTGAAGACAAAGGCGCGAATCGCGATGTGTTAAATTCTAAACTATTCTAAAAGTCCATTTAAAATAAATCTATGGATAAGTTATAGTAATTTAAGCATATGTAATTGGTATCTTGTAATTTAGTATCCTGTCTGTTAGAGTGTTTCTGAAGTGTAGCATTTCTAATGTGAAGCGCTAGTTGTAATGTTGTGCTTGTTGTAAAATTGTTCTTGCCTCAAAAGCTGATGAGTGACCGCTCTATTCACAGTCGCAAGCTCAGTTTTTTTATGTTTGATGATGAACCCTAAAAAGTAAAATTGATCAAGTATCTTTGATTTAATATTTGCGTCTTTAGCAGTCTTTTATGCCATTGCACAAGTAGTCCGAATAAGTTCTTTAGCTTAAGTGAGCCTACCTCACTACATTTTGAAGCACCGCTGGACTCAGCTGGACAACTGATTTCCGACTCTGGCTGTGTTTGTTAAATCAACATCAGCACAAAGCAAAATTGCCAAAGTAAGAACCACACAAAAACCCACAGAGAGGGTAATACATACATAAGTAAATAAGGTAAAGTGGGCATCGCAGTAGCTGTCAGGCCGGCAAATGCAATTGCAGGCTGTTAAGGTGAACAACAGACGCGCCGGACACCACACACGCCCATCACGATGACGATTACCGATGAGCAAGCCCCAAATGAAAAGCTGCTCATGCTCTGAAGCTGTCGGCTCAGGACAACATCTTCGTCATGCCGATCAACACAGATCGGCGCCCTAAGCCGGCTTGGCTGGGCTTGCTGGGTTGGCCGGGTTGGGGCAGCTTTCAAGCCTCATTTGCCTATCAAAATGATATAATACGCACTCATGACGTCGATGGGGCTCTCGGTGTGCGTGCGTGTTTCCTGTTTGTGCAAAACTGACTGCGGGTGGTGCTGGTGGTTAGGGTGGGGTGTGGCACTGATCAGATGAAGTGCACTTTACAGTTGGTGACAAAGCCACAGGCAGGCCGAGGAGTGCCAGGCCTGGCAATCATTTTTGTATGCAACTCGGTTCACTTGGCGGCACTTTTACGACAACTTTTCCAATCGCCCGACCAATGCAGACATATAAATAATAAATTTTTTCTATTATTAAACATTTTTCTGGAGAAGTATTTATGCCGCCTTAAGTGGCTTTTTATTAAACATTGCGGCGTTTAATTGATTTGTAATAGATTCGAGTGTTGGAGTTTGATTGTGTGTGTGTGCAAGAGGTGTGCTTATGTGAGTGTGTCATGTTAACGGAAATCCCTGGCTCGTTGTCATGCATAATTCATTACAAATTGCAGTCGGTTGGGGGGTGGCAAAATAGTGTTTATGAAATTATACGCCCTTTGCCTTTGCAGCTGGACTTTATCTCTATAAACTTTTTCTTAAAATATACAGAAAAGCAAATACGAGGGCCACGACTCCCAAAGCACTCTGTAAAGGCTGATTAGGAACAGCAAAGACCTCAACCTGAGTCACCAAAGCCCTCTACATAAGGCATCAACGCCCTAGGCCCAAAGCACCAAAGCCCTCAACCCGAGGCACCACGACCTCAATCCGAGGCATCGCAAAGGCCTGAATCCGTGGCACCAAAGCCCTCAATCCGAGCTACTAAAGCCCTCAACCCGGGGCACCACAAAGCGCTCAACCAAGGCACTATAAAGCCCTCAACCCAAGGCAACCTGAGGCAGCTCACCAAGGTGCGACAGTCATCAGTCAGTTAATTAGTCAGGTTGAACTCTTTTATATTTGTAAATATCCCCTTACCCTAACCCCTTACCCAAATAAACTTTTTTTCTCATTTTCCGAACATTTTCCACCACTTCGGGAACGAAATTTCAAAAACTTCTTTTGTAGTGATCGAAGTTTCATACCAAATCTTAGATCTCTGGTATAAGCGGTGTGGACTGCTGGTTGATAAACAGTCAGTAGGGGTCAGAAAAATGCCATTGTTGACATTTAATTGTCACTAATTGAACCTCACTTAGCATTTTGTCATTGCCGGGCAAATGATTCACATACCAATTTCCACCACAGTTTATTTAATTACGATTATCCAGAAGTATTTTTAACATATTTTTTTTCCAGTAGCAGGAAATTGCACTGACATGAGCTGACCATAAGCTGGCTTTTCCCAAATCAATTAATAACAATAACTGCCTCGTTTAACTAGCCTAATGACCGTGTGTGTCGCGCTGAGATCAAAATTTTTCCCACAATATAGCCCAGAGCAACTTTTCCGGCGACAATGCGACTTAGTTGCCAAAGCTGATTAAAAAAAAAAACTTACCATTTCCTGCCGCAAATGCGGCGATGCGCTCCCTAACCGAACGTCTGGGCTCGTCGTTGTTGCTGCCGTGGCAGCTGTGCTGCGCCTGCAACACATGTGTTGCTGACGCTGACGATGCCTGCTGCGTTGAGTCATTGCTAGGACTACGCTTCACCATTGTCGTTTTGATCACAGTCTTGAGGCGGCTGGGCGTGGTGGGTCGCGCTGCAATGCGGGGCTTAGGTGGTGGTGTTGTTGCTGTTGTCGTAGTTACTTCTGTGGCAGCACCCACAAACTCAAAGTCTGCTGTTGCTGGTGCCGTCAACCCACACTCGTTGCAGGCGGCTGTGGCCGCTACATTCGTAGATGTTGCTGTTGTAATTGTCATTTTATTCTGCGACGAGTTGGGTGAATCAATTTCCGAGTGGTTGTTGTTGTTGCTGTTCGTTTGGGGCTCGGCGGTGTCGGGTAATTTACAATAATTACAGCGCGGCTTGTTGTTGTTATCGTAGCTTAGTGTATTTTCCTTATTGCTATGTTGTTGCTGTTGCAATGGTTGTTGTTGTTGTTGCAAGCTATTGCTAAGTCTTTGGGTCGGTTGTTGCTGTCGCTGTTGCTGCTGTTGCTCATTGCCACTCTGCGGGCTTTTTGTGACAGCGCAAGTTTTGCTTGTTGCTGCTGCTGCTAGTTCGCTGCCTTTGTGGTCCTGCCGCCATTGTTCGGGCACATTTCGTTGATTCATTAATATCAGCGCCACATTTCCGTCGTTTCTGGGACCATCGTCGTCATTATCATCGGCATCGGCGTAGTCGCAATCGAAATCGCTGTGGCAATCTGGGCGTCGCTTGGCGGCTCGTGGCACATCATCAATATATGTAAAATCGGCGTTATCGGCGAATATATTTCTGGCGTGCAGCGTATTCACCGACGTCTTGCTCTTGGGCTGCTTCAGGTTGTAGCGCCTGCGCTGCGGGCAACAGCAAAACTTGACAATGGTCCGCGGCGATGTTGGCGATAGCGTTGGCCGCGTCGGCGTTGGCGGCTTGGCGATGTCAGCCCATTTCTCGATCAATGCCAGCTCGCGAGCATTGGACATTGTTGCATAGCCATGGAGTGTGATTCTGCAGAGGGGAAAACAACAAGAAAAAAAAAACAACATAAATTAATTACACTCACACACACAAGTCAGGGTGACCAGGGGAGGGGAGGGGCCAACAAAAATCAATTAACCATATTTCTCAACGCGTTTCAGCTTTTCACCAACACTTCCTCATTCCTGCGCCGGCGCAGTCGCTGAGAGCCAATTCGTTGCGGACTTCACGGCGGCAGCGCCATCTGTGTGTCATGGTGGCTGCAACTGGCAGCCGGCAACATGTTTTAATTGCCCACCGCTTTTTTGCGCAACACTTTCCCGGGCGGCTTAGAAGTGACCGCCAAAAGTGCAGCCGCCGGCCAGCCACATGTCGAACCATGATTAACTGCAGCGCTGAAGCTGCCTGCATTTAATTGCATTCGCCACAGCCAAATGCCAGTGGCCTTAGGGCAGTCCGGACAGCAGCAGGTAGTCGCACCACCGCCCACTGGAGCCAGCCACTTGTTGATTAATTCCTTTTGGCACGGCAGAAGCTGCCTGGCATTTGCCTAAAGAGGTTCAAAACCCGACTAAGTAACCTTTGTTGAGCTTTCACAAATTCCTTTCACCAACAACTCTGCGAGCTGGCCACGCCCCTTGTCAGGCGTTTGACAAATTAATTTCAATTGTCTAATACTCACTCGGCTTATCTTCCACTTTATCTTTTGTGAAAATAAATTAACAATAAATAATTATAATTATTTCATGAAGATGTCAAATTACACACGCCCACGCCAGCGCAAGCGCAAGCTTAGCCTGCGATGTGCCTCCGCCGGGTCGCGTCCATCTGGCGATCTTTGCCACTAACTGGCGGCTATTTTGGCAGCTTGGCACAGCTGCGCTCGCTCTTTGTATTTATTATTTTCTATTTTATTTAATAAATTTCCGCCAAGGCTTTTAGCGTTTGTTTGCGCCTCTAAGAGGCTTTGGCCGTTGATGGCACACACATGGAGTAAAAGCCTTAAGCCGCTGGTTCAATTTTGTACCGTTGAATGGCTTTGGAGTCGCCCTATTTGTCGCCTTCGGGGATCACATTACACTAATCAGACGCTGCTTAAGGTTGGGGGAATTGACAAGAAAAACTGCCAACAGCAATGCTACCAACGATTTATCAACGCGTTTATGCCTCGACGCTGTGGGATGCTTCATTTTATGGTTTTTTTTTTTTGGAATGAAACCTAAAGCTGATTTTAATCAGGTGAGAGAATGATTAAGTTGAGAAGTTCATTCGAATATGGAAATACTCTGGCAAAGAAAGTAATATGTTCGATTGTGAAAAGAAAAAAGAACTACGTTTTCGAACAAGTTTCGATTGTTTTCAGTGCAATTTGAAATATCATTCTGAAGTAAAAAATGTTCGTCTCCGCTTTTTTGTAAGTTTATAATCCAGCTAGAAACGGCGGGAAATCGCTTTTCATATTAAACTGTTTCATACTGGTGCTAAACTTCCTATTTCTAACCTACACACCTGAAAACTATATAAAGATCGGATTAGAGATCTATAGCAAACATAAGGAACAGATACCTTTAAGGAATAAGTGGTGCTGATGACATCTGAGAACCCCCTTTTCGAGTAAGACCCTGTCTTAGTCCACACTTTATGATATTTGTTTGTTCTTAGGACTCTAATCATGTCCGTCTGTCTGTCCGTCTGACCGTCTGTCTGTCGGTCTGTCCGTCTGACCGTATGAACAAACAGATCTCAGAGATGGTAAGTGATGGAGGTTTGACAAGAATGGAACATATGCTTCTTGCAGGGAGATCAAGTTTATTGTCAATTTTTGCTACGCCCCTTCCGCCCCCGAAAATTGGAAAAGAACACAGTTTTATAGATAGAAGGTTCGTTCCTTCTGGACATATGTTGTAATCAAGATTATAAAGCGATCCGCCAAAGGAATCGTAACGATCGGATGAACGATACTCAAGTTATGAACAAAACAAAGTTCGCAGCAGCAGCGCAGTAGCAGCGCTGCTTTCATCTGCTACTGCAGCAGCAAACTACATACTGAGCATTCAATATCGTTGGTACAGAGTATACTATAGTCGGGCTCGACCGACGTTCTTACTTGTTTTGGTATCAATTTGAGACTATCAAATTATGGAACATTTTTTTAAAATTAGCTTTTCTCAATTTTATACATTTTCTTATCGAGTCTAAAATGAGAATTCAGTTCTCTGCAAACTGCCATTAAAATGAAAGCTTAGAAATGTAGAAAACTTAGAAGCTTTCAATGATTTATTCTAGTCAAGAAAACGTCGTCTGAGGGAGTGAACTCCAAGGCATTAACTTCTATCCAAATAATTAAATTGTTTGCACTCAAGTCAAAAAACTAAATGCCACACGTCAAGCGCCTTCGAGTGTTGAAACAAACACTCTAAGGATCAAATTGATAACCAAAATATCAATTTGATACTCTCTGTCAATGATTCGAAAATAAAGGAACTGGTTTGAGTTTCAATTTGAGACAAAGTGTATCAAATTGATATTCAGCCATGATCCCATTTTCGCATTCGCAAAAGTTTTGCGGTTTGGAGAGCTAATTTGATCGAAGTGGCTGATTGATTCACATTTTTTTGGGTGTGTATACACCAACACTCTTTGGAGCTGAAAATTAAGAGTTGCCTCCCAGCCTCCATACCACCTTTAATTTTCTTCTTATGGCCTTTTAGCCATGCTTCCCAATCAATACCGACATAAGCATAATAATGCCCATCAGGTTCCAACAGTGGGTAACAATTTAAAATTCATTTGACGTCGCAAGTCCTTGACACCTTTTCTGCATTATTTTAATTACCTTGGCCAACGTTTGCGGGCGATAACGAAATGCCAACCGCTCCACAGTCGTGTCGGCAATTTGTCATCCTGCCAGTGGCCTAAAAGACCAAGTTGGTACAATGTTTACATTAGCCCAAATCAACGAAGCTTTGTTTTCTTTATTTCTCTCCGTCTCTCTTGCTCTCTCTCTCTTAATATTTATGCTATTTTGTGCATGCGCGCGCATGCTTAATTACGAATTCACTAAAACTGTCACAATCACTGAGCGCTGAGCATTTGTCAATTTGACAGCAGAGCGCTGCTTGAAGATTGCGTACTCTTGCGCTTAATCTTGACACTAGCAGAGAGGAGGAGGGACTCGCAGCTTGGAGAAGCATTTGACGCTGACGCGCACGCGCAGCGTCGCTTGAGTAATGCCCGCTTAGCACGCACCTCGCCAAAGCCCGATCCCCGAGAGCCGTACACACCCTAAGAAGTGCTCATATTTCATGTGTCAATAAACTGAGTGAGACACGCGCACTTGGGCTAGCCAAGCCTTGCCCAGCCTCAGCCTCAGCCAGCCAGCTAGCTCCATATTTATTTGTACGCTCTGGGCTAAACTGTAATGATATTTTCATTAACTTGGCCTTTGCCGAAAGGCCCCGACCACGCATGGCTAAACAATTGAGTTGGAATTGAAATTGAAGCACTCTTCCGGCCGGTAATCGCTGGCCATTGAGTGGCTATCGAATGGCGTGAAAAAAGCCGCCAATTAAAGCGCAAGTATTTGCACAAGACGTCCTTGTCCTTGTCCCTGAATGGCCGAGATTGACTAATTGTTTGATATGAAGATTTGCGCTTATCTCCCCCCCGACGGGGCTTATGAATTTCAATAATAAAAAGCCTTCACTTTGGCTTGTCTCCGTCGGAGAGAAATGCCGCCCCAAAAGCCAACGCATGTTAATGTTACCATTGACGCTGACGCCGGCTCATGGCGCTGTCATCTTAGCCATTCGCCCTGTCAGTTGGCTAACCATATTTGCACGAATGCGAAAAGGATTTTGTCTGTGGCCAAAGGCGCTTTGATTAATTGCCGGCTGGGACGACGCAGCCTTTTCGGCCACGTTGGCGTTGGCGTGAATCACTTGAGCCAAGAGGTCAGGCCACAAGGTTGAAGAAATGCAAACTGCACAATTAATTGCCAACTTCGGTGTCTGGGAAATGCGGAAATTAATTGGACGACTACCAAAAAAGAGGCGACAGACGGCCAAGTTGTTTGTGGCGCAACAAATTGGCAACAAATTCGACTGGAGAATCGCCAATAATAAATGGCCAAATGGCAGGCCGCAAAAGCGTTTAGCTTCTGCGCATTTTTGCGTGAGAAAGAGAAAGAGAGTCGGCGATGCGGAGACGGGGGTCAAAAGGTTAATGGGCAACATTAATAGACAGCGTACGAGCGATTCATTCGGGGCTGACCGGTTGATGTCGCCTTGATTGCCTGGCCCCAGGGCCTCGAAAACTTTCCTCCAAATGCGTATATAAAAAGCGAAACTTTTCACCATAATGCACTCATAAAGCGTTAGAGAGATCGAGGGGGGATAAGGCAGTAGACAATTGCTGCAATTTGTATGCGCTTTGTTGATGGCTCATGCATATGATTGACTTATTGAAGGCTTGATTGATCGATGGCCCCGCTAAACTGACAGACTGGCTGACATTAAGCGGCAGCAGCCAAAGTAGTTGAGCTTGCTGGACCGCCTCAATTAGCCGGGGTTCATAGAACTTTGCAACCGTTACTTCACTTACATAGTATAACATATGCTAATTGTATATATGCCAGATCGGGCGTCTAGACTTCATAAATAAACCCCCTCGTACGTGCCACGCATACCCATATATATTTGTCCAACTTAATGCATTGACAAATATTTACGATGTCAAATGCATTGAATTGCAATGTTTCTTAGCTGTCGATGCCATAAATCATGGCTTAAACATGCGCGAAATACTTGCAGTTTTGTTTTCGCGCTTTTATTGTGCATAAAAATAGCCGACTCTGCCTACCTACTTAGCTTTTAATTTATGCGTAAGCCTGGATTTAGCAGCTTTTCAATATTAATTTCATACAACAACACATGTGCATGCCCATAAATCACCAGGCGAAGCACAAATATATATCGCTCTCGGGGAAGAAGAAAGGGGGACTCTGGCAAAAGTTGCTGCGTTTTTTAATTTATGTTTTCTTAGGCGTTTTTTATGATCTGTTTTTATTTTGTATATATTTTTAGCTGCTAAGCAGAAGGGGTGGTGTATTAGTTGTAAGTCGGTTTGTGTGACAGGTACACCATAAGCAGACATGGATTGGGGTGGCTTAGTGGATTTGATTTTAATAATAATGATCTGCCATATATCATGGAAAACGAGGGGAGAGAAGGACAAAAATTATGCTATCAGAAATCTTCATATAAGTTCGGGCGGTAAAGTGTTAATAATAAACATAACGGCGGGCTTGATCTTGCAACTGGAGCCTATGATGTTGGATCAATGCTACTCAAACTTTGCTGATGCCCATATGCCAATATATGCAGATCGCCGAGGCCAGTGCTTGTAAAACTGCGTCTTTAGGGTGCTGCTGCAGCCAGACCAGTTGCCTCTTGATCTGGGTTGATCAATCTGCACTTGGCTGGCCAAAATATAAAAAGCACTTGAAATCTGCCCAATAAATTGAGATAAAGAAAAACAATGGGGACTTCGCTATAGGACTGTAAGACCGAGAGGTTATTTTAAGGCTCTTACCCAGGCGAGATGACTCGATGCCCACAAAAAAAATTAAAATTTCTTCCTTTTCTGCTGCCACGAGGAGTTCTCGAAGTTCCAAAAATAATTTCCTTATCTTCCTTCCACAATTAAACGTTTTTGCAACCAGCAAATCGCTTTAGAAAGGCTCTAGAATCTTTCTAGAATGATGGATGGTCAATCTCGGCCTAACTTGGGAGGTTAAGGAAAACCAAGATTTTGACCGGATGATGGTGGCGTCGGCATGGACATGATACCGAATGCAGTTGAGGCTGCTTTATATAGGCCAATGAGAGACCGGAAATCTATAGCTGTCAACATTTTGACACTGTTAAACTCTCTCAATTCTCTCTTTAGTCCCACGGTTGCATTCTTCGTCAAGTGCACTTCTGCATTAGCACTGATCGATAATGAGTTGGCGCAAATTTGAAAATCTTTTAGCCCGAACCGAAACTTAGCTTTTCTTTTTTAATTCATATAAATGAAAAATAAAGTCAGTCCTTTACAGAATTAAAAATAACAAGAAAAAAAGTCAAGCCCGACCATAACATACTCTGTACCTGTGAAGTGCTGCCCATCACCGTTGCGACCGGTGCTGCCCATAATTGTTTGTTTTCATTATAACTCGACATCCTATCATCCGATCTCTAACATTCTTTTGGCGAATCGATTATTAATCCTAATTACTAAATGTGTCCAGAAGGAACGAACCTTCTATCTATAACATTGTGGGAGATATGACGTTTTTTCCAATTTGCGGGGGCGGGAGGGGGCGTGGCAAAAATTAAAAATAAACCTGATCTGACTGCAAGTATAAGAAGCATAAGTCCCATACATGTCAAACCTCTATCTCTTACCATTTCTGAGATCTGTGCGTTCATACGGACAGACAGACGGACAGACGGACATCGCTTTGCACAAACTTATTATACTCTATGTACCTTTGGTACAGAGTATAAATACTAAGGTAAATTCAAAATAATTTGATGGCAGCTCTGGCCACACATATCATCGTGATCACGAGCCATATATCGATAGCCTATAGCGACTTGGAATTATCATCACGAATAGCACAAGTAGTGGAACTTGCGCTAGCTGCATCGGTCTGGCGGCAAACTAAATTATAAACTAATAATAAGTCTATAATCGGGGGTGTCCCAGAAATCTCTAGAGATTTTCGTATAAACGGTTTCATTTCGAACTGCAACTGATTGCTTTTACATGTGAAGTGTGTCAAAAATGCAAGGCTACTAGATTAGATGACTAAAGTTGAGAGATTTGAGTTCGACTGCACAGCATTACGTTGATTTTAAGCGTTCGGGTTTCCTTTCCTATTATTTAGCAGGCGACATTATTCTTGACACTTTTCTTAAAAACCTCTCCAAGTTTTGTTTAAAATCCAATCGTTTATACGAAAATCTCTAGAGATTTCTGGCACACCACCAATAGCCTACACTTTTAGTTTAAAGCCAATCCTATAAAAATAAACCTGTAGCATAGTGTAGAATAAGCTTTGAGCCGTTAACTAGAATTCGCCAATAGAAAAAAGGTTAGACAGAAACACTTAGAAAAATAATCAAAATCTGTTATATCAAGTACGTTTTTTCGATTTTATATTTTTAGTTGTCCCAGGGTGACCAGATTTGAGAAATCCACAAAAAATTAAGGTCACACTGACAAGTGTAGTCATGTTCCCTAAGCTCAGTCGAGCTTCTTCACTTTAAAAAGATTTTAGACAGGAGTACAGCTTTTAAAGTGATAACATTATGGACGAAGCCAGCACATCCGACTATTCAAATATTCTCTAGGAATTCAATTTCGAAAAGGCACATATTCACTTTAGTAATCATTGTATTTCAAATATTGGTGGGCTATAGGTGGGCTTTATCATTTTTAAAAGTTTTTTGCTATGAAATAGCTTTCTCAGAGAAACTTTCGGTATTTTGAGGATTAGCTAAAGCAATAAAAGTTGTTTCAAATTAAAACCCGGGGTGTAATATCTCTAAAAACCAGAACTAATACTTTATTAAGTGTTGAAACCCAAAGGACCTAATTTTATTTTACATCAAATAGTATGTCCCACCTAGGTTAATAGTTTTTCAAACTTCTGCAGCTTCAAAAGTAAAAAAAAAATACTTTCTGCACAGATTTAAAGACTGATGAATGAATGTTAGACTTTTGAATGCGCTCAAAGGGTTCAGATTCGGTGAAATTAGGTGCGATCCTAGAACAAAAAGAATTTTTTGGACATCATTTTGGATATTGCACATCCGATATAGTGAATGATGGGCTTCAAGGGTTGAGATTTAACAGATTTTCGGCATCCATCGAATTCCTTAATGAAGTTTTTGAAACGTTTTCGGACTGCTTTATCTTGCAACTTAAGAAAATATTCTTTTCCGCGCAAACTTGAGGGCAAGCTGGAATTTTTATACTTAAGTATAGTATTAAGGCTCGATGAACTTAGATGAAATTAAAGATGATCCATGAACAGAAATGCGATTTTGGCAACTTTTCGAACACATTTATGCGAAATTCGGGCATCAAGGGTTAAGACTCGGCGGAATTAAGGGTAATCCTAGAACAGAAATGAGTTTTCCAACTAATCGTAATTTCAAAAATCCATGAAAATATCGGTAAATTAAGGATGGGCCTTAAGGGTTGAGATTTGACAGATTTTCGGCATCCTAAAACATAAATTGCGTTGCGAATTCCTTTCCGCCCAGAAACTGACCTTCATTAAATGAATAATAACTTAAGGCTGAACCACTGACCCGAACCGAAACCGAGGTTCATTTGCCTTCAAAAACCATGTTATAAGCCGAACCGAACTCCCCAAATAACATCACCTAACGAAGCAAGATGGATAATTCAATTATAAATTACTTTAAATGAGGCAGAATTTAATTATAGTAATTATGCACAAGGCACTGCAGAAAGTCCAGCCTGGCGTATGCGTAATATGGTGCTGGCTAGAACCCACATTAATGTCAACATTTCGGCACGTTCACAACTGGACTCTCAATTTGTATACATACTCACATCCACTGACTGGCATTCATACACGTATCTAAGCACGCGATCTGCTCGACAAAAAGGCGAAAAACAGCTCAAAATATTTGCATAATTTACCTGGAAATAAAAAAAAAAACAATAAAAATAAATAAATTATTTGTACATATTTTTTGTGCGAAAACTTTAAAAAATCGCTTGGCAATAATATTAAAAAAAAAAAACGTAACGTAGACCACACCTTTTGCAATAAATTGTATACATTATTTAGCTGCTGCCACACACACATAATAATTAAGTGCACTAAAAAATGAATTAAATGCAACGATATCGAGTTTTTGGGAGCGAAGACGTCCGAACTGCCGGCAATTTCATTGATAAATAAACGGGGAAAATTATTTCCTCAAAATGCACGCCCTGTGCAACAGTTTTGTGGCATGTCCGGATGTTTACAATAAAATAAACAACGGCCAAAATCCGAATGGAAATCGATTTTCCAGCCAACTAACTTGTAACGATTTTGTTTACTTTTTGTAATGCGCTGATCAAAGTCGCATGTAAATTTATGATATGATCATCAATTGGCCGCAATCAATCAGTCGCCGCTGATGAAGCGCTAATCTGCCAGTTGACCCAGTTGACTCTCTTTGGTTGTATGTATATGGGATGCAGGTGAATGCACTTAGTCTATTTTGTTTACTAATGAATGCCACAATGGCATACCGAGAGCTGTTTGAAGAGCTTGCACGTAATTGTTCTCTAAATTATTGGAGGGCTTGTCTGCGGTTACGCCATGTGGCTTTTGGGACGTCGCGTCGTCGTCGTCGTTGTCATAATGAGGTGCCAAAGGTAAATATGAGCACTTCTTTTTCCTCTTCATACGCTGACAGCGACAAATGTTGAAGTTCTTTAATGAGATTTTGGGGTAATTAGGTTTTCTTTTCGGAACGGTTAATCTATTTTTGTTGTCGTCTTGACTAGAAATTTTTGAGTGCTCTTCGAGAAGCTTTAATGAGTTTCACAAACGCAGCTTCAAATGGCTTTGGTAAGCTTAGACGAGGGACTAATGTGCGAGGGCGAGCAGCCGATGTATACTTTAATTATTTATTTATTGAGTTGAGAGAATTTGATACCTATTAAAAGAAGGGAGTCCGCCTTTAAATTTGTTTCCATTAAATAACGGTTAAACTGTGCCCCGTTTTTGGTATAAGTAATTCTTACTTTTTAGAATCACAACTTTCTTAGTTTTTAATTTTTATTAAAAAAACAAATCTTTAAATTATTGCCTAATTAGTTTTAAAATGGTCGATCTTGATTTTGAGTTTGACAAGATCTTGATTAAAGAACGAATAGTCATGAGCTTGAGTATCTGGTTTGATTTTGTGAAGCTCTAAATTCAAGAATGGCAACTCTTGCTTATAAGTTTTACTCGCTTTTGATTAACGAACGAACAATCTTGGATTTAAGTATGTAAAGCTCTTAGTACAAGATTGGTCGATCTTGATTTTGTATTATAGCTGACAAGATCGATTCAAGCATGAACAATCTTGGATTTGAATATGTAAAGCTTTTAGTTCCAAAAGTTCGATCTTAATTTCGATTCTAAGTCGCTCCTGATTCAGAACGAACAATCTTGGGATTGATTATGTGAAGCTCTTAGTTAAAGAATGGTCGATGTTGATTTTGAGTTCGACAAGATCTTGATTAAAGAACGAACAATTCTTAATATATTTTATTTGTTTATTTATTTTATTTAATTTTTAGTTGCGACAACGTCTTCTAGACACAGTTACAATATAATACAACAAGAAAGGGATGAAAAAGGAAAACAAAGATTAAATTGAAAGCCTTCTAGTCCGTTGGGGGTACTTTATTAGTCACAAAGACAAGCTACGCCCCTGCTCGCTGCGTTAGTAATCACACGGGAGTTAAAAAAAGTACTTAAAGCTAAGTAAGGCAAGTTTGTAAGGAATAAAAGAGCGAAAGCCTTCATCGCAAATGAAATCACTGAGAAGAGGAAAGATCTTGTTATAATCCCTACATAGAATGCGAAACGGACAATTGGCGGCATATAAAGAAGAGGCCAAAGGAAGCCTCAAGGGTGTAAAGTTCCGTGTTTGTCTTGATGGGATATTGAAGTTCACTCACCCTAGAGTTGCTACTGCGACAATGTTACCCTTTATAAGCTTTTGCAGAAACACTATTCCCAACATAGTACGTCTATGTTCAAGAGTCGGATAAATAAGGGGGAAGCCTCAAGTGTGGGTACCAACTCAAGTTGCGAAGAGCAAACAAAAGAAACTGCTTCTGGACGGGTTCAAGGCGCCTACAGAGGGGGTAATGATTGGGGTTCCAAATACGCGACCCAAATTCTAAGATAGCCCAAACTAGGGATGTATGTAACAGCTTAGTCGTGTAGGGATCATTAAACTCTTTAGACCAGCGCTTAATAAAATCTAGCAAACCCATGGCTTTATTCACAGCGAGTTTAATGTGAGTGCCAAAATGTAATTTATAATCAAGGGTAATACCCAGATCATGAAAAGATTTGAACTGTTTAAGCTGATAAGAATACGAAATAACGTCATAGACTTACACTTGTCCCGGTTTAAGTGCAACAATTTGTTAGAGCACGTCAAATATATGGAATTCAAATCAATCTGAAGCAAAGCAGAATCATTGGGCGAGTTATGGCTCAGGAAGATCTTTAAGTCATCTGCTTACATAAGTGCACCAGAATGCTTAATTACACCAGGAAGGTTGTTAATAAATAGCACGAAGAGAAGAGGTCCAAGATGGTTTCTCTGTAGAACTCCGGAGGTCACAGATACTGGATAAGAGGTGCAACTATTAAATACAACTTTCTGAGCTCTAGACTGAAGATAAGATGAGATCCAATTAAGAAGACTCAACGGAAATCCCAACAAACGCAATTTCAGAATCAAAAGACAATGAGAAACACTGTCGAAAGCCTTACTAAAAACCGTAAAAATAACATCAGTTTGCATGCCTTGAGTAAAGCCTTGAATTACTGTAGAAGTAAATTCTAGTAAGTTTGTAGTAATGAATCTATTTTAAACAAATCCATACTGGTTCGGTGAGATAAACGGGAAACATAAGTGTTGAAGCTGACAGGCTATAATTTGTTCAAAGAGTTTAGGTATTTCGTGTAAGAGAATAATAAAAAATTCTTACCAAGTAGTAGGAAATTTAGACTGCTCAAGTGATTTGGAAAATAAGATGTGGATTGGATAGGTAAGCGAGTTTGCGCTTTTGCTTTATGATGCAAAAAGGTTAGATTTTGGCGAGAGTAAACCATTTATGACAGAAGTGAATTTGAGTATGTGAAGCTCTTAATTCAAGAATGGTAGATCTTGCTTTGGTGTCTGACTCGCTCCTGATTCTGAACGAACAATATTGGGCTTGAGTATGTGAAGCCCTTAGTTCAAGAATGGTCGAATTGGATTTTAAGACTGACAAGATCTTGTTTCAAGAGGGAACGATCTTAGTTTTTAGCCTGTGGAGCACTCCATTTAAGAATGAGATATCTTGAAGTTGAGTACGTTTAGCACTTGTTTTAAGAATTCCTCTACTTGTTCGTTGAAAAACTTTGCAAAAAGGTTAGCAACCTCATGGAGACAGGGTGGAAACTGGAAAGCTAAACTTGCAATTGAAGGGTTTGAGAATTCAATTTGAGATCCGGATCTCTTAAATTTCGTGTAGAAGCGACTATATATATTCTTTAAGTTAGACAGATGTCTAGTATACCAAGGTGTTAAAGAACATTACTCTTTGCGACTAGTGGCATAAACACATGTAAGAAATTACAAGTTCGTATAATACATCCGCTTTAAAGTAGCATGCAGTTATATCGGTTCATACATCAGTTCACCTCTGTTAGTCAAATATGAAACTCTGAATATTTTTAGTAATTTTGGAAATATTTTTAACCTAACCATTGGTGGGTCTTAAACAAAAAACAATAACATCGCCCACGACTCCCAAGTCGACGAAGTTCCCATTCTCAATAAAATTTTATGGCCAGCAAATTGAATGCCGTTTTATGGTGGGACCCCATTGTTATATTTGTTGCTATTTTTTGTTGGTTTCTTTTTTTTTGCCATGGTATCAGCAAACAATAAATGTTAATTAACAACATTTATGTGTGGCGGCCTATTGACACTTTTGTCATAAATATTTGCTTTTTTGCTTAATTAATATAAAAATTTTTTGGTTAAGAATTTCTGAAACTTTGGGAACAAAGAAACACTGCAAAGAATCGCTAAATTATGTAATTTATTTAAACTTAAGTGGAACTGCAATTCCGCTGAATGGTCCTTTTGATTAAAACCAAACAGAAAGTCAACATTAATTCGGCGACAGAGAAGATGTCTTCAATTTAAGCAAGAAACTCTGCAAGTGGAGCTTACGAGTGCAAACAAAAAACGCGCACATTTTTCATTACAAATTGAGTCATTAAGTTTATTTATACCCGCTGAAAGGCAACAGTAAGGCGCAGTAAGGCAACACTTCCGCGTTACAGTCCGAGCTGCATTTCTGGGTCAAATTTGGAGGAGTCTCTGGTTAAGGGGTCACATGCACGCAAGCAGCCAAGCGGCTCCCCATTTAAGTAACAGTTTTTATGGCTTTTCATTATGGTATCATATGTATAAACTTCTGGCAAAGAAAGTTGCACCCGCTGATATATAAATTCTTGCTGAATTCGAGTTTTGTGGGTCGCCTGAACTTTTCATTTCGCTCCGCTGATTGGCGTGAAAATCAACTCAACTATCGCTGCATCTCTCTATGATTTAGTGTGCCGGGGCCACTTGACAATAATTTACGCAAATAGCATAATTCGCTTTATGGGCGCAACACGATGATGATGATAGCCATGCTCCTGCAATGACTATAACTATGTAGTTAAAGAGGAGTGCTGGTGAGCCCGACGCGCTTTCAACGCCAACGCTGAAATTGAAACGAGTGCAGGCCAGACCAAGATCAAGAGCCCCAACATCAACAACAACAGCAGAGACTACGTGGGGCAGACGACGCCTAATGAGGCTTTTGTCTGTGGGCTGTGTGAGTCACCCTGATTTTCACTTGCTCTTGGTCTGCGCCTGGGCCTGGGCGTGTGCTTGGGTTATTTGCGTGCATCGATTCTGCATCTTCAGCGCCGCTTACATGCCCAAAAGCCATGCTCAGAGATTCCTTTTAATTGCCATCGCACAAATATACAATTTCACGCACATATCCAATCAGAACGCCATATCAAATGTCGAAATCTCGGTGAGCCGCCAACCACTTGGAATATCATCGGAGCTCAGGCCTTAGAATTTATTGGCGCTAGACATGCAAATCCATGCGGCACGGGCACGGGCCCCTGAACTCCAATCGAAATCGACTTGGCTCGTCCATTAGCCTGCGGCTGCTGCAACATTCTAACGAGTTTTGTAATCATTCAGGGAGCATAAATCATAATAGCTTTATTTATGCCGCGACAGTTGTTACAATTCTATCAGCACAGACTCCGAAAACGAAACAACAACTGAAATAGGAATAATAAACAAATTGAAGATGGAGACCATTGAGGCGTTCTCAATTCCCAGCGAGACCAAATGGTTTTTCTATCGCTTGTTTATTGAAAATTGTTGCTTGTAATTTTTTTTGGGGCCAACGAGTTCAGCAGCTGTCTTTCGGTTGGCATCAGCCATTTAGGAATGCCTTCATCAAATAGCAGAGAGTTAAGCTGCGAGGGTAGGCAACAGAAATACCCAGTCTCACCCAGGCGAGTGAGTGTAATGAGAAGTTAATAAACCTCTTCGCAAAGCGAAGCTCAGGAGAACGCAACAGGCGAGCAATCGACGGTGGAGCAGGCGAGCAATCGAGGCTAGCAAATAGCAGAGAGCTGCTGCGACGCAATATTTTGTAAACTCGATATTTACAATTGCAAATGTTTTTGAATTTAAGTACGATACATGCTTAAATGAAGTACACCAAGAACTAAACTCACTTGAAATTTAAAGGCTTACATTACAAATAGCCGTTTTTCCCCCAGTGTACATAAATCTCCACGCGGTTAGGCAAAACAATTTTAATGAAACGACCTGGGGCTAAGGGCCTTCAGTGCAAACAACAAAAATGCGGCTAATTACGACACACAAACACACACCGACTGGTTCAAGTCTGACGTACGCGTGTACTCTTAGGTAATTACTGGCCCAGCACATGCCACATTATTCTTTTGTGCAATGAGCACGACGCCGTTCCTGAACCCTGGCCCTGGCCCCCGCTAAGCGGGCAACGACGACACTTGTGCGCATGTGCAGCGCCTCCGACTCACACATAAAGGCTAAAAACTGCCGCTAGCGCAAAAACAAGCCAACATAAACGTCAGTTCAACAAAAAAAAAAAAAAAAAAGAAACCGGTTGAGTTATGAAAAATTATGATTGTCACCGTTGGCTTGGACGCCGCTGCAGCCGCCACAACAACAGAAATGTGTAACAATTTCAAGTTAAACACGAGCTTTGTTTGCCCCAGCCGCTGCCTCCGCTGCCGTTTATGTTGTTTTTGCATTTACGCTAAAAGCCAACACCAAATAGACAACAATTACAGTACCAGCAGCCACCACCACCGCACACCACCGCAGAGCAATGGCAAGTGGGCCTGGTCCGGGTATCTATGTATGTACTCGTGTGTATAATTATTTGCCCACGTTTCGCATGTCTTGCCAGACTGACTGACGTCGCCACAGATCGCTGTTAGGTGTGCACACAAATTGCTGCCATTTTTGCCCGCATTCATAACTTTTTGGCTAACGCAATGTGTCCAACATGTGTTGCTGGCAACAGCTGCTGGCAACATGTTGCCAATGCCTCATTTGCTAGTCGCCATCATCAATTTGTATGCCATGAAGCTAATTTAAATTGCATTTCTATTCGAATGCAGAGCTGGTCGCGTCTGGCTGCTTTGAAGTGCAGTTGAAGTTATTCCTTTTGCAATTACGCGTGCGACATTTCAATTGAACAAATGCAGCCAGGCGACATTTATTATAGAAGGAATTCTTGGGGAGAAACTCGGCTGGAGCTTAGCTCTCTCCCTTTTGCGGCAGCTGCGTAAATTGTCATCAGCTGTCAGTGTCAGTTTTAATTAGTTTGTTTACAACAACAGCAAGATCAACAGACAAAGGGAACACGCACTGCGGCCTGTGGATCCACTCCAAGCCTCCCAATCATATCAATTTGGTTTTGAGTTCGCTTATTTAGTTGACTGCTCCGTTGTCTTTCGCTGCATTTAAATAACTTGAAATGGTTTTGTATATAGAAAATTGTATGCTGCATGCCACAGAGGAGCGGTCAATAATGCACTGGGTTAATTACCAAGTCAGCAGTTTTCAGTCGAGCAATGATTGAGTGCTGATTAGAAGAGCACTACAAGCTCTTGGGTCTTATCAATGGCCAAAGCAAACGATTTGAACTTTAGACCAGCAGAAAATAGGCAAACAATGTTAGTTTTAGTAAGGAAAGAGCAATGAAAGTAAAGTTAAAGTGGTGCGGGATTTGAACTCACTAAGACGCTATATTAAATTTTGTAGAAGACCACTTCGTCTTTTGTGTAAAATGGCTTGACACAGCCCCAAAGGGCCAAAGCCGTGCCTCTCTCAATCTCTTGGTTTGTGCGCTTCTAATTTTCGCACAAGACCTACAGTTTAACGCCGAATTCGAACGGCAGCTTGAGAAGCTTTTGCATGGCTAATTACTACTAAGCTGGCGCCAGCAGCAGAGAGGGGTGACCGGGTGTAAAGTTTATTCAAAAAAAAAACTTTTTCATTAGATGCACAGCGGTCGCGCACACTACCACCCGACCACCCGACTAGCAGAAAATAGGCAAACGATGATAGTTTTGAGTAAGGAAAGAGCAATGCAAGTAAAGTTAAAGTGGTGCGGGACTTAAACTCACTAAAACGCCATATTAAATTTAGTAGAAGGCCACATCGTCTTTAAGGGTAGCTTATATTGTTAAATGCCTTAATTCGAAGGGGAATTTAAAACAAGGCTGATAGTCCCGGTTTCTCCATATCCGGTTGGACATAACCGGTAAGACATTTAAAAACACTTTCCTCTCTAGGTGGTTCCAAATTTTCCAACCCACAAAAGGAATTGTTGGACAATTTCTTAAAAAAACAGGTAAGAAGATCGGTCAAGCACGATTATAGTATACTCTGTACTTCCCAAAGTTTGTGTTAAGGTGTGTAAAGTGCTGCCCATCGCGGTAGCGATTGGTGCTGCCCATCATAGTTTTTTGTTTTCCCTATAACTCGACTATCGTTCATCCGTTCTCTACCATTCCTTAGGCGGATCGATAAATAATGCTGATTACTAAATATCTCTAGAAGGAACGAACCTTCTACCTTCTATCTGGGAGATATGAACGTTGCAAAAATTTAAAATCTTCTTGATTTGCCTGCAAGTATAAGAAGCTTTTGTTCCATTCATGTCAAATCTCTATCTCCTTACATATCTGAGATCTGTGCATTCATACGGACAGACAGACAGAAAGATGTAAGGGCTGAATGAAACGAGACAGGAAATACCCATATCATTGGTTGATCAACGCCGGTAGCTATCGATAACTAATTCGATAAAAGCGTGTAATTATACATATGAGAGAGCAAGCGTAGCCAACTTCTCGTCGTGGCTTTAACCATTTCCGTTTTGCTATCAGTTCAAGAAGGTATAAAGCTTGTTAAGTCCACGTGATTAAATACATAGTACTCCCAATTGTGACATTATAAAGTACTGCTTTAACTGCTGTGAGAAATTGTTTCTAAGGCCGATCACACACATAAGTTTACACACATAAGTTTGAGTGTATTGAGCTGACGCGCCAAAACAGATTCCTCGCCACATATTTGTCTTTGAGTACTCTGGATGAGATTAAGCCTAAATTAACCATTAGCTATTCGGATATTGAGCAGGTGAATATAAGATTACCGCGTTACCAGATTCCGTTTGTGATTAAGTGATATTTTCAGCAGGTGTTTGCATAGACATTGGTGGCCGCAGAAATCTAACAAAAAGGAAGGCGTAATACTCTGGGCATCCTGGAATATACTCCCTGACTTGATTTTTTGGGATGCTGTTTGATGAGGCCTTTACCTTGATGTAATTTTTCGCCATAATCTCTCTACATACGATGAAGACTCGTCTATGCTTTAACATTGCTGCATGTGGAAAGCAAACTGAAAACTCTTGGAACTTGAGTTAAGTAGTTTAATATTTGAAATATGAATTTATTATATTTGGTACTGACTGCACGGATCACCGTATAAGTCATAAGTACTAAAATAGCCCAACCTATTTGTGTTAAGAGAAGTGTCGGATGGCCCAGGAATATACTCCCGGATTTGATTTTTTGGCCAATATTTATAGTTGCAAGGCTGAAGTGAGACATATGGTATTGATCATGGATTGACCGATTGAACTATTGATTTATTTCTCGACTTTATTTGTTTTAATGCCTCTATGACTACCATATACATGCATACATATAGCCAAGAACATGCTTAAAGAATCTTAAAGCATATATGGTCGAACCGGTATAAAGCCCTATCCATATGTTTCCAAATTTTAATTGAATTGAAATTTGGGATAACATCAAACCCAATCGAATCTACTAGTTCGGTATAACATCTTTCAGAGGCAAGGTCACATTCTTCTTCCTTTGTGATAGCCAGTTACGTTCATGAGAAAAGATCCTCCCCGTCCGACAAGCCCTAGCCGAAAGACTTCAGTGTTGATCCAAGCTTTAGCTCGTTCTTGACCAAAGTGAAGCAAAACCCAATCAAGCCTTAACTATCATTACAAAGACTCAAGGACGGACAGGGCAAAATCCTTAGGAACAAACTGCCTGGTCTTTTAAAAATAAACTGATGATATACCTCACTACGGATCCTTAGAAAATTCGCCAGCTACAGACAAGACAGAAGTTAGTAAGCTAGACTTTTTTCTTTGCTAACTATTGTGAGGTCAGTGAGTATGAAATCCGTCTTTTTTATTGCCTTTAGTGGGAATCTCTTTGAAACAGTTTCCACTGTTTCTTAGCAACTCGGGCACTCGTCGCGTTGCAAACAATGCCTGTTTGTATACAAAAAACGTTTCCTTTGTTTCATACTCCAACTTAGACCTTGAACTTAGTTGAAACATTTTGCAAAAGCAAATGTTAAATGCAAATTTTGCAACAGCACTCAACTGTCCAGCACCAGCCTTAACTTATGATGACTCACTGGCGAGCGGATGTGGCCAATACTTAGGGGTTTTGTATAGACTTGCCCATAAACAGCTGCCCGTGTCTGTGTGTGGGTGAGTGGGAAACACCTTTAAGGCAAAAGCAGCCAAATAGCCAATTATGACGAGCGGAAAGATGACAATGCATCAACGGAATCGTCTCTGAGTGTGGCTTGGTCGTGAGTCATGCAGGCGGTAATAAAAGCCGAGACTTGCGGCTGAAATGATGTGCAACGCGGTAGAAGCGCCAGCGAAAGTGTCTTAAATGTGCACTGGGGCGTTCAGAATGAAACGGGAAGGCAACGTCCAATAGATTTTATAGCAATGGCTTCAAGGAAGCGGGCAACACTTTTACTCCGCGTGAAGCTAAACAGACCAGAGCAAGTGCAAAATGGAAACTTAACACAAAGCCTCCAGCTAATTTATGCCATTCCCGCTGCAAATGCTGGGCAACGCTACTGTCTGTGGCATGCAAATGCAAAATGATTGATGTTGCCACGCTTGGCTTTTGTTGCGAAAAATTCTCTTTTGTGCAGAAACGTTGGCATTTTGAAGTGCGAGTAATTGCAGCTGCAATAGTTTTTCATGTTTTGCTTTGGTCAAGTTGCCCGGCATTTTGGCAACTTGCAGCTTCCTTTCACAAGGCAGGCCAAAGAAAAATGGGTCTGGGGGGCACTTGAATGTTGGAAAATTATAGACTAGTCTGTCGTCGTATACATTTGGCAGATGTGCAAAATGGAAAAGTCAACTTTAAATGCCAAGATGTTTGAACTTAGAAATTTTACTTTCATTTCGACAGGCAAAAGTCTGGCTATAAATCAAGTGAAATACATAATCCAACTAAGTAGTTCTTGTTTTAAGTTTCGGAATACTTTTGAGTTCTTTTTAGACCCTATAAAGATCATTTAAGCATAACTTTCAGCTCGAAGTAGTCTAAAAACTTTTGTGTATTTTTGGTAGGTATGAGAATAGGTCGAAAAGTTTTTTGATACCGCTAGGTGATTGGGGTGCTCTAAAGGCAATAAAGTAAAGATTCTTGACCAGCATCAATAGCCGAGTCGATGTAGTCCGTGTATCAATGGAATGGAAAAGATCCGATGAACGATAGTCTAGTAATAAAGAAAACAAACAAATTTATGGGCAGCACCGGCCGCAACGGTAATGGGCAGAACTTCTTATACCTTAACACAAACTTTGAGAGGTACAGAATATATTATAGTCGGGCTTGACACTTTCTTTACATAATAAGGTACACAAATCATGCGTGGCTAACAGAAAATGTTTTTTTGCTACCACATTTTTCAATGATTCTCAAAGACATGCCAAGAACTTCCAATTAGATTGGCATTCACAATGATCGGTTCGGTTCATGACTAAATTCTAGGCAAACAGCTGTTTTGGTTCGTGTAGAAAGTAGGCACTTCTATTTTATTTTCACCTAGTTATAGTTCAAATAGCTTTGAATATCAACGAGCCTGTAGTTATTAAAAACCGGCTGTGTCGGCTTGTCCCCAAGGATATAATCATATAATCGAGGGTGTCCTGGAAATCTCTAGAGATTTTGGCATCGGTTGGTTTGGAAATCGATCAAGAGATCTGTCGGTGTACCAGAACTTCAAGAGATTTCGTTTTCTAGTTCGAAAGTCCAGTTCGAAAGTCTAGTTAAAAGGTGTGTTTATAAGATTATGGTCCTACAACAAAAACAGTGCTAAGCTGCGTAGGTTCGTGAAATCGCTTTTGGTTGGCTTGCCAATCTCCTAACAAAATACGAGAGGTTTGAGACCAACCGAAAGAGATTTCTAGGACTCCGAGAATTGGTTTTGGGTTGGAATTTGGTTGGAAGAGATTTCTGGTACACTGCCGAATATAAATGATTACAAAGGTTTAAATGCAGCCTGCACGAGGTTTCTTAGAAGAGCTATGATATCGATATCGATAGGTTAATATATATTGGCTACGACGGGTTGTTGATGATTGTCGCCCTTTTGAGAATGGGTTTCAGATAGAGCTGGTGCAGTTTTGGTATGGTCGGCTTCGGTGTTGGCTGCTTTTATACGATCGATGGTTACAGTGCTGTGTCTGCCATTTATGTTGATTTCGAAATTTTTGTCTTTGCGACAGATGACTGAAAGTGGTCCATCATAGGGTGCTTTAAGTGGTGGCTTGACTGTCTCATCTCGCAGAAATGCGTGTGAACCATTTTTGAGATCCTCTTGCACGAATACTTTGGTATCTTTGTGATGTGAAGTACATACAGGTCTCAGCTAACCCATAGTTGTGCGAAGAGATTTGGTGAAATCGCTATGGAGTTGGTTTGTTGGTTTTTCGAAAAGTTCTCCTGGAAGTTTCATTGTGGTTCCGAATATCATTTCTACGGGAGATGCGTTAAGATCTTCTTTAAGCGTCGCTAGTAAACCAAGCAAAACAATTGGGAGGCTGTCAATAGATTTGGTGCTGGTGTGACACTTAATTGCGCTCTTCAATGTCCTGTGAATTCGTTCGACGATGGCGTTTGCTTGTGGATGATATGCTGTTGTCCGTCCTCAAATAATTTTGACTCGAATTGTCTGCCTTGATCGGTGGTAGTGATGTGTGGCATGCCATAGAGTGCGCTCCAACCATGTAGAAGTGCCTTAGCTACTGTTTCTGCTGATATGTCTGTTATAGGGATAGCGGCTGGGCATCGTGAAAATCGGTCGGTGCATGCTAGAAACTGTCTGTAATTATTTGATGGTGGTAGAGGACCAATAAAATCAATATTAATGTGTTCGAAGCGTTAGTCTGTGACTTTTGTTAGGGCAGCCTTGTTATGACTGCCAATTTTGGATTTAGGACACCTGATTCAATTTTTTACCATTCCCTCTTTATGTCCTTCCAGATGAATCTTTTGGTGATGCGCTTCGCTGTAGCTCGCTTGCCTACGAGCATTAAATTGGGAATGCTGTAGCTGTGTCTGATATACGGACGGATGCGTTTTAATGAGATATCACAGTACAATGGAGAGTTTGTTTCCTTGAGCTGAATTTCTTTGAGCTGTAAGGAAGAATTTTGAATTAGGTCCTGTAACTCGGTGTCCGTTTGTTGCGTAGCTGCGTGTTTTGAGACGGGCCGAGAATTTGAGAGATGTTGTCAAGCTGCGCTGTGTTGATTAGAGTCGATTGTTTGACGTCGATGCGATTGATGTCGTCGGCCATTCAAGACGAAAAGCAAAAGTAAGCCATCCCCTGTGGGTAAAGTATAACTACCCACTTCTCTACAAACATCTAATGGCGAACTTGATAGTAGTGCACTGTCTAAAGTTCTGTTGACTGAGAAACACTTATATCTTGGTCTTTACGTCGTCGAGCCGAATATTCAAGAAACAAAGTTTTGTGGTAGTGCAAAGAATCACAAAAGCAAAATGTCTGTTTCTTGTTAAAGTGGTTTGTACCAGCACAACTCAATAGCTCTTTACGTTGAAGTTTCACGGGTATAAGCAAACATTTATATTTAATTTTACTTTACTAAATATAACAATTGGAGTTGGCTTTATTATCTCAGACCTAAGATTGGTAAAGAACTCAGCCTGAGGTATCCTATCATCAAACTCGTCGTTAACATTGACCGAACCCAGCCGATTAGTTTTGTGGGTTTCGGTTCGGTATTGAATTTTCGTAAAAACACTGGTTTGGTTCACAGTCAGCTTTAATATAAAGCATAGTTTTAATATGAAGCCTTAGACGTATTCCAAGAGCTATAAGTTCAATTGGGTTTGATCCTGAAGCTTACATGAAATCGTGTTCCCCCCATCCATTCTGAGAGCCAAAGAAAAGCATTTTCGTGTTAACCCTATAAAAGATGCTGACATAACATTTTCGCATACAAATGATTTATGTAAAATCCAACAAAAAATCGCATAAACGGACAGGCTTATCTCAATGAGGTGCTGCCAATGGCCATGGCGGAATGGACGGGCTTGGGCATGGAGATTTGGTCATATGCGTGCAGGCGAACAGCAACCACAAAAAACACAACACAACAACACACAAGCGGCGATATTGATAGGCGCAATTAATTATACGCGCCTCACACTGACAGTAAGCGTTTTGCTTTGCTCGCTCCGTCCCCCCTTCCCCCTCCCCCCTCGATCACACTGTGCGTATCAATGACCAAATGACATATTAGCCTTCGTCTTAGTGTAAAAAGCCGCGATAACTTTGGCAGACGCACACGCAACGGCAACGCAATGGCTGGACGGGGCTGAAGACGCTTAGAACTGTGCACTCGGAGCGAGGCTAATCGTTTATTGAACCCGTTTGGGAATAATGCGCATACGCAGCGTGCGCCAGCAGCAATGTTTTCGTTTTCGTGGCAAACTGGAGCAGACGTCTGGCCAGACAGTGTCCAACTGTGTCGCTCGGTTAGCCCGCTGGCCGCGTTGAGTGCTCGAAATTACTACCACCAAATGGTACCCCAACCCCCCGTAGGGCGGCCGTGATTAGTGGGCCCATCCAAGAGCGCTCAGGCCTAGGCAGAGATATGAGTAGGAAGTTTATGTGCACGTTTTATTGAAATATGAGCAACTTTATCAGAGGCAGAGTGTCTCTTGGTGGCGCCATGAACTTGCCACGAATGCAACTCCCACGCTTTAGAGTAGCTCGTTTAGGGCATTTGTCACGTCTTGGGTTAGTTCTTCCGTTCCATTGGTGAGTGCCTGGAACTATAATGGGGGGCAGTGATTAGATCCCATCACTGGCAAGAGGTGCCAACCGTTTTATTTCGAAAAGGCAATGGAAATTCGATGGCAAATTGTCAGTTACTACTGTGTAATCAGGCGCAACAACAGCCACAATAACAACAATCCCTGGCCATGGCCAAGAGGCGGCAGCAGACGGCAACCTCGCAGCTCTCAACTGATTTGCTAAACAATTACGAGTACACTCGCTCCGGCCATACAACAAATACAACAAATAGGCTGTACAAGCACTTTAGATAAAAATCTTAATAGAATTGCAAGGCGAAATGCAATACAAATACAAATGCGAATACAAATAAAAGCATTCGGCCCATCCAGACTTGCGACGTAATGATATTTATCAGCGATTCAGACAATTTCCATGGGGCATCATCATATTTACAAGTTAATATTTACGCTAACAAGATTTGCCTGGCCAGGCCAGGGCAACTAAGTCGCCGTCGCCGTCGCTGCTCTAGCTGTTGCCCACAGGCCAACCCCACACAAAAGGACTGCAGTGTGCCGCTCGGCAGGAGGAGAGGAGACATGAGTAGACAGGCAAAAGGCTTGTTAAAGCGCAGAACATGCAGATTTCATTAAAGATATCGCGACGACTCCGACAACTGGCAACTGCAATCGTTGAAGGGCTTAGTCTCAGTCTGGGTCCACTTTGCATGAAACTCCAACTCCCCTGGTGGTGGTGCCATATGCCCCGGCCACTGCCAGTTCATTTGTGTGGCGAAAATGAAGCTCCAGCCCCGACATGAGTGCATTCTAATGAGAAGCATACTGTGGACCTATTAGCTGCCGTAATAAAATGGCAATTAAGTGTCTTTATGGCCAGGTCCTGTTCCATAGCCAATGGGCATCCTTTTATGCCCGGCCATAAAAATACATGTTTACGCATGCAGCAACAACTCTATATAAGAAGGAAGCTTTGGCTTTGGCTGTGGTTTTTGGCATATTTTTAGGGCGACTCCGCTAAGCTCTGGACTGGGTTGTTTATGTTTATGGCTGGCATAAGTTTGTGCTAGTTTATAGTTTTATAGCTTACACATGTCCCCTTCAATTCGTAGGTGGGCAGGCGTTGCCCAGTTTGCGTTTATTGATTTTAAGTGTGAGTTTATGTTGTGTCTGATCCCAAAGGGGGGGAAATACGGGTTGAGATTCGTTCTGCATGTCAACTTCATAAGCAGCGCACACAATTAACACGCACTAGTGGGTAAATGGTAGAGGAAAACGAAGCCCTGCTGTGTCCAGCCATGAAATGTATCCAAATCAGACGGGAGATTAAAGCATTTCATGAAGCATTTTATGAAGGAACTTGTATAGCTAATTTTCCTTCAGAATATTGAACTTTGAGAATACAATCAATTGGTATCAACTATTTAATGTATTAACTTTAATGACTCGCCACCACAAGCCAGTAACTTAGCAGGCCTATTTTAAGCAAGTACAGGCGAAGACATTTCATATCGATCTTGAATTTCTAGTCGAGTTAAGGGAGCCTAAGCGGACAGAGCGAGCTTAAAATGAGAACAATTCTTACTCTCGCTACTTGGTGAAAACGGATTCTATAAAAATCCAAAATGATATCGACCACATTGCTCGAAAATATCGTATGTGACATTTTGATGCAAATTAGTACAAAATCCATTTACTCATCACTCATCATTTAACTGATCTATATTAAAATCGATATTAACAATTCCAAAGCTTGTTCGAATTTGTTCATAGGTTAAATAAGTTCTGAAGTTTGAAAAACGTCTAACACTCACATTATAAACCTTGAGACCACTTTTCCACTCAAAAGGGGTGAGCCTAAACCACTTTTGAAGGGGTTCTGCTGTCTGGTAAATATCCAATTCTATATTACCAACCTACAAACCAAATTTTGAAGTTTATAGCTTAAATAACTTCTGAGATATGGCTCTGAAACACTTTTGAACCGGTTCGAAATCGGTTCTAAGCCAGCAAAATATCCAACTCCATAATACGAATCAATATACCGAATTACAAGTTCGTAGCTCAAATAGCTCGTGAAATATGACTCTGAACAACTTTTGAACCGTTTTAACCACTTTCGAATCGGTTCTCAGACATGACACCGCTACTTGAACATTCTGAGCAAATTTCGTCAAGATCGCTTAAGAGTATTAGACACCTTTAAGGGACAAATATATAAACCCAAATATACACTTGTACACAGAGAAAAAAAGGATATGCTAAAATATCCATTGGATGATTTCCAGTATCCATTTGGAACTGAAAAATCATCCAAAGGATATGAAAAATGATCATCTCTTGGATAATTTTTCAGCTACGTTAGATGATAAAAGGATATTAAAGAAATATCCAGTCCAAATGAATATTTTTTCTGTGTATATATACGAATAGATGAATTGATAAAAACGGATTTATAAAAAAGATTTCTTCTGTGACTTCCTCTGGGTTTTTTAAAAAAATTTTATTCTCATTTGGGAATATGCGAATGAGTTGAGGCAGCGTCCAATAACCGTAACGTTAAATTTCATATCAGAGTCTTGCGTCACGCTGAAATGGCATATTTTGTGGTGTTGCTTTACTTAATTTCTAAGTATCAAGTACTGAATATAGAGTGTTGAATAGTAAATACAGAGTATAGAGCACTAAGTTTGGAGTGTTATATTGAGCTTTGCAATATGTGTACTGACACAGCAAGTACGTACACAGCAATAAAAAATATTATATCAATCCGAAACGAGATTGAAAAAAGGGTAGGATTCTTGGTAAAAATCAATCTTTTTTCGGCTCGGCTCAAGAATTTACGGGATTACCCCTGTTTTCAATCTCGTTCGGATTGAATTGTTGTCTGTGTAGTAGCCAGTACTCAGTATCGAGTACTGAGCTTCGAGTACTGAGTATACGGTACAGAGTATCGAGATCTTAGTATTGATTGTAAAATACTTAGTATCAGTGACGTTCAGACTCTGCCAAATTTTTCTATATAAAACTTTCTTAAGGAATTGACAAAAAGCGCCATGTCTTCTAGGGACACACTTGCCAAACCGCCAAGGTCTTTAAAGAAGTGCGGGCAGTCGCAAAGGTGTTGGTTGCTTTTTAATTCCTCATTCTCACAACTACGACAGAAGTCATGATGGGGCACACGCATCCAGATGGCCATATGACCAATGGTGCAGTGCCCCGTTATGACTCCTATCATAGTTCTATTCTTGTTCTTGCTAAAGTGTGGGAGTTAGGAAGTTCTTTTGGGTAAGTATGTTGGCCAGAGTGATCGGGAGATGTGAAAACCAGGTGCGAGGTTCTATTGTCTTTCTGCCCTAGTTTAGGTTTTTCATTGTAACACAACTGACTAAAAATTCTTGATATCAACCACGTATCAAAAAAAAAAAAAAAAAAATTTTTTTTTTTTTTTGAAAAGAAATTATATGTGAAAGAAAATATCCATTTTGTCCCCTACAAAGTAATCGCCCTTGGATGTAATACACTCGTGCCAACGCTTTTTCCAATCCTCGAAGCACTTCTGAAATGTGCTTTTTGGTATGGCCATCAGCTCGTTCTTCGATTCTGACTTGATCTTTAGTTTTGGGAATAGGAAAAAGTCGCAAAGAGCCAAATCAGGTGAATACGGTGGTTGAGGCATGATTTCTGAGTTGTTTTTCGACAAAAAACCACGAACAAGTATTGATGTGTGAGCTGGTGCATTATTGTGATACAGAATCTGCAATATGTTTTTCCACAATTCCGATCGCTGAAGCCGTATTGCTTCACGCAAAAGTTGCATAACTTTCTAGTAGTATTCCTTATTAACTGTACGACCCCTTGGAAGGAACTCATGATGCACACCATTGTAATCAAGGAAAACAGTGAGCAAAACCTTCACATTTTTGCAATTTCGCGGTTTTTGGACCATCTTCAGCACATTTGTTCAACTGAGAAATGTTCGCAGGCAAGCGTCCAAACATTCCACAATGTTTCATCGCAATCGGATGAACGGTACAAATTTGCGAACTTCGCGGTTTTGGGACCACTTCATGCCTTTGGTAAAGGGTATAAAAATAGTCAATATTGCTTAATGCTATTGGGTTCGATAAACTTATATTTCTTGGGTAACGTTATTCGTAGGATGCTAATCTTGGTCCAAAAATTGTGCGACACATACGTAAATGTAAATTTACTTTGTAGGTATTTGTCAATAATTATTTAAATTTGCCGCCAAATAAATCATATTATACATTTGGGGGCACTAATGTTAATACACATACTAATATGTAAACACACATTAAAAAAAAATACTGGATTGTCGATGTGTACTCAGAAAAACGGGAATAACTGCGTCAAACGGAAACCAAATTCATTGGGCCAACGTTTGTTCAACGGAGAATTATATAATAAAACTTATATAATAAAACTTAACAAAGTATCGCATAAAACAAAATAGTGAAACCAGTGGGCGTCAAAATTGAAATTTTAGGAAAAAAGGAGAAAATTCCAGATCTGTAACCCGCATTTTTTAGCTATCAAGCTAAATCTGTCAAACCATTGATTATCATACTTTAGATTCTTCTCGTCGCTATCGGAATTTCAAAGGCTATACAAAAATCAGATAGTCCATGCGCGAGTTATTTCAATTTAAATGAGTAAAAAATGCAAAAAGCGGCCATAACTTCAGATTTTGGGGGTGTTAGGTCGAAACCAAGTATGAGGCAATGCTTTACTCGACCTTCTCAACAGCGTACGGTGGGTCATTTCAAAAGTATATTTTCGATGTAACAGGGTGTAATCGACCCTGTTCCGCTTTGGTTTTCGTGTAAACGTTGGCTTTTCTAATTTAAAACTTTCCAATTTTTTTGTAGTGTGACAAGCATATTGAGAATAAGAAAATTAGAAAAAACCAAGGCTTACACAAAAACCGAAAACAGGGCCGACTATTATCCTTTGTTATTTGGAATAATAACGCGATTATTGAAATCATTATAATGATGAATCCCCCTTCTAACAAAAACCTCGAACTTTACATTTCCGGACTGTAAGCATTGTTAAGTGTTGGCTCGAACATGCGAATCGAAGCTCTGATTGAATCATTTTATTGTTCCCCTTTCCAAAAACCGATTCAAAGTTCCCTTCGAGCTTGTTGGCAAAATGTTTCAATCGTTTTTTATCGTTTCTCGGAATTGAGTTCCTCTATCAATTCAGATCGATCGAATTTGAACTCGAAAACAGGTCTGAATAATTTCAACTACCCGTTGATTTCTGTTTAATGCTGACGAAATTTTTGCATTGGTATTTTTATCAGTATCATAGCAGATCATTAATACACTTTCAAAATAGGGGGAAAAGGCAATATTTTTAAAAAACTGCTGGAATTCTAGTGCACGCATAAACTTAAAATGTTATCTTCAAAATAGCTAGAGTGGTTGGGTCTGGAATGAAAATTTCAATTTTTAGAAACAACTTTTGTAGCAATTTTGTGTTACTGAACAATCGTCGCTGCTGAGTATCATTTCAGCCTCTTCCAAAACATCGTGCGGAGAGTTTAATTATACTGTGACTCGAATACACCAACGACTTTTCCATATAGATGAAAAATTGTGACTACAAATTGAATGTTTTTATATAATTCGACAGGAAGTAGTTAATGGAAAACGTTTTGACAGAATGCATGTTACTTGAACGAAGATGCTGTTATTTGGTTGAACTCGGATTGAACAAGAAAGGCATAATGGGAAAAAGCTATAAGTAATAGTCAAAGATTCCTGGTTGAAATCATTAGAACGGCGGTGAAACTATTTTATTGCTGTTTGGAATTGTTTTTTCTAGAATATCAAAAACTTAAGCTAAAAAAAATGTGGCAAAATCTGATCCAACTGAATTCTGTTTTGATTTCCGACCAGTTTCGCGGACTCGCCCTCTTTATTGTCATCTCACATGAGTCACACACACACTTGGCGTATGCGTAATATTTATGTACGCTTTTTGTTTGCTTTTTGCAGTTACACTCTCTTCCTCCTCCTGCTCCTCATTCCACTCTGGCCAGAAGCCTGGTATATTCGCATCACACGGCCTGCCGTGCCACTTTATGGCCCCGGCTTTATCTGCTCTGTCATTTATGGTTATTTAAAAGTGTTAGCTATCATTCTGGTTGTTGTTTTTGCTGCACTGGAAGTTGTTTTCACCTTTTGCGCTCAACTCGTTTGGAAATTAATGCGAACTCGACTTTGAGCGAGTTTGACGATTTGAGTCATAGAAATTTCGCAAGAACCTCCAAATAAATCGTGTGGGCTTATTGCAAATGCAAACAGTTGGGGAGCAGCCACAGAAGCCAACACGAAGACACGGCAACATATTTTGCATAAGAATTAGAAAAGCCACAGCGTGTCGCGGCCAAAGGCGCGCAGAAATCTTGTCGTACCGAAAATAACTCAGAGCATACACCTTCATCTACAACGGCGACACGAACCACGGCCACAGCTCCAAACTGGCCCATCAGCGCCGCCAGCAGCAGCCAAACACTAAACAAAAACAAACAGCAACATTAGCGCAAATTTGAATTTGAATTTCTTGTGCGACAAACGGGGGCGGGGGCTGGGGAAACACGTTTGCCGTATACATTTATTTTGTTTTGGTTTTTCGGCCACTTTAATATATAGACAGAAATCAAAAACGTCCCCAAGAGGCTGGCATTACATTAGCCAGGTCTCGGGTCTGGTCCGGCCCGCTGCGGCCTGGCCAATGACTTCGAGAAACATGTGTTGATTAACATAAATGATTTCGTTGTGGCCGGTCTTCTGCCATTTGTAAATTGTAAAATTTTTGGAAATCTTTATGGATATTTGGTGTCAAAATGCGACATCAGCAGCTGGCAAATATTTATTGATTTAATTGGCATATTTGTTCATCGCTTGCCATTTCTTTAGCTCAGTCCTCGCCATTTGCGAAAGTTGTTTGTGAGTTAATTAAGAAATGTGTTACATACCTTTTTTGGTTGCAATTTTCATGCAAAGCGTCCAGCTCCGAAACTGCAAAGAGAAAGCCAAAAGAAATATTTCTTAGTAAAGTTGTCAACTAATCAGCAGTTTTGCTATGTTGCCTTTGTTATACAATGAAATATTGGCACGCATTTGTTTATATGCTAATTTATTTGTGTATTTTGCATTAAAAATGTCCAACTAAATGCATATATTAGGGTTAAGCAAATGCTGGAAAATATCATTTGTATGTAGAGAAGATAAAACCGGGTACAGTCATGGTAGGCGATTGGTTGGGCCAGTTTTGTTGGCTTATTGTTAACCATAAACCAAACACAAAGTGATAAGGCAACAAGCGGCAGACATTAGAGAGTGATTCAGAGATGGGTCGAATGAAGAAATGTGAATTTCGTTTCGAATAAAGAGTGAAAACCTTTGAAACAATTCGCAAACATCTTTTATATAATGCGGAAGTAATTGGAATACAAACAAAGAATTAAAAAGTCACCAAAAATGTACTGACGAAGAGAGAAAACGACAGCTAAGAGCCTGCACATCAATATCAATAATGAGGAATGCACAATTAATGCATATAAATCTCTTTTTTCCAACTGACATTCAATAAATTATTATTTTCAGTTGTGTTCGACGAACCGGTTAGAGCCCGGAACTTCACGGTAGAAGGAAGTTTCCTTGTTCTTATCAAAAATGATTGAATTATTTACAAAAGCAAGAAGCTAAGCCACACTTTGGAAACTTATTTTATAGACTACAAAGGTTAAACAGTGTAGAGGAGCTGAATTTTTTGTTGTTCAATCAATTTGTTCTTAAACTAAATGAAGTTTAGTGACAAAAAATTTGATAGATATTGAAAATTTGTAAGTCAATACCGCCTTAAACCGCAGAGTTGACAACAGAGTAAGGAAGGTCATTCCCATAGTCAGCCGAGTCCGCTTCCTGGAAAAAGTCACCGCTGATGAGAGTTCCAAGTTAGCGTTTTTGAAGCTCACTAAGCGCTACTAGCGGCAAGTGGTGCCAAAGTTTCCGGTGGTACCTGGGCTAAGTCCCTTCAGAACCGAGTGGAAGCATATACACTAAACTTGGAAGACCGTTTCCTGCCGTACGCTCAAGAAAAAATAGACAATTTCTTACTTGGATCAAGAATGTTTGATGTCATAAGTTCGATATGAATGAAAATTCTTCGTCAAAGTGCAAAATTCTTGATACAATTACAAGTTTTTGATCCCATTTTTCTTGATCCAAGAGCTTCAATACTTGAGCCAAGTACGAAACATTTTCAAATCAAGTATACAAATTCTTAAAATCAAGTACTCAAATCCAAGATTGACCAAGAATGCTTGTTCTTGTATCAAAAGCTCATCAGGTTCAAGAACACGATGGTTCACTCTTGAATCAAGGGCACTCGATATTCGAAAGTTAGAGTTTATAAATTTATATCACAGAAACTATGCAGCTAGTTTTAGCCGGCTAGAGGAATACACAATAACACAAAGCAGCAGCAATCTTTGCCTGTCAACTGTCCAGCATCCACTATCCATGCAAGCCATACCATAACTGCTTGTGAATTCCAAAGCAACATGAGTGCAAAAATCGATGGCATTCTGCGCTTGGAAGTTTCCTCACACACTGCTCTCACATAAAAAACAAAAACTGGGAGAGCGGACTCAACGCATTTCTCTCAATGTGCTTGCTCTCGACTCAGTTTCCAAACCTCACTCCCCTCGCCTAAAATCACTAAACTGAAAACGAATTCAGCTCGATTTTATGAGCGAAATTCTTTAAAAATCAAAAACGAATAGTTTTTCTTTTAAGAGCTTAAATTAATCGTTCTGCTTTTTCTGGGTGTAAGTCGGCTTCTCTCTTGCCGGAGGTAAATAGACCCCTTTAATCACCTTCGGCGAGGTGAGAGGGGAAATCAATAACCAGAAGAAACTTAAGACCCCAGGCATCGACAAAATTGACAACAAGACGATAAAGCTCCTCCCAGACCAGGCCTTACTGTTCCTGGTGCTTATTTACTCCGAGGCTTATCCATTGCCCATCACCGTGGAAGACAGCCCGAATAATCCTCATCAACAATACAGCAAATCCACCCTCCTGCTTTTAGTCATACCTTTGGAAAGTGCTTCGGGCGTTGTATCCTTCGATACATTCTGCTCGAAAACTACATCGACCTGCCTATTGCAACATTCGACATACTTGGCCGCAACAAATGCATCTACTCAGTCAAAGATGCCCTTCAGGAGTAGCTGAAAAGGTTGAGCAACTGAACTGGGAGCATAAAGTAGCCCATTAATATTTTTGGGTCACACTAAAAAAAAGACTGACGTCTCGACATCATGTCAAGGCAACAGCTCAGGCAGTGGCAACCAAAGCACATCGCAAGAGGTGGCCCCTGTACCCCACGTACAAGTACCCAAAATACTGGTTCAGGCCGAAATCCTATAACGTATTATCGAAGCCGAATGGTAACTGAGAATCAGGGACATCGAATATGACCTTGCTGTTTCTATGGTTGAAGATGTCTTCAACTTAATTCACCACCTCAAACAAACTGGCGAATAACTAGCTCAGAAGATGCTGAGTCCGAGGAATCCTTCAGATACCTTCCGAAAAAGACCACTCACACCACCATTATCCCCTCTCCATTTCTAAGCTGATGCTTAAAATTTTGTTTTCCTCATCTTGTCTGGGATTCGAATTCGTGTCCTCGAAGCCTGAATACGTGGAGGTCGACATCTAAGCGCACATGACCATCAAGCGCTCGCAAGAGAGCGACAAATCATAGTAAAGTATGTAACCACTTAGCATTTTGGCACTCAAATAGCAATAAGCCTTGTAGCCTAGTGGGTGGACTATTGCACTAGAACGGAGAGGTCGTAGGTTCAAATCTCAGTAGTCATAGTTTTGATTTCAATCAAACTGACTCTCTGCTGAGCTTCTAAATGCCCAAAGAAGACTCCTCGTGTGACTCATGACCCAGTGGTCGCTTCAGTTTATTGCACTTTTCGGTATCCGAGTACAAAGTTTTATGCTCAGCACTTTAGAAAGCATCTTTCTCTCGCCTCGTCTCAATTGGAATCTCTCACACCGCAACCGTTAAAATTGCATGCCTGGGCATTGGCCATTATCAATCGGTGCAAGCAGCAGCCACACAATTGCCAATTGCAATTGGCCCGGGCAATTACCGTCGAGTGGGGGAAATGGGCCAGCATGGCTAGAATATGCATTAGAGACCAGCTGGGTGATTATGCAATTTACCAGCTATTGTTGTTCCCGATTGTGGGGCTGCATTCACAAATCATGTCTAATACCCAAAATTCAAAGTAAATAATCATCAATAACTGGGTTAATTTGTAACGCTTCGATGCATGCGTAATGAGGCATGGCATTTCCAACCCGATTAGCCACGGGGAAAAGTTCTTTGGTTTTCGGAGAAGTAAACGAAAATGAAATTCAATTAACGCTGTCTTCTCAGAGCCCCTGTCCCTGTCAAGTTCAAAGCTATAAATGTGCCAGGGCGCGTGCAGAGTTTATTTAATTTCGATTTGTGTTCGTTGGCGGCATACGAAATCAGTTCACAAGTCTTTGGACAGAGAACTATTCTGTCGTGGCCCCGGGATCAATTACCTTTCGAAACCAATTTGCATTTGAAATGCATAACGAAATCGTGTGCACACAATATTTTGGCAGTCGCCTGCTGTGTCTCCAGCTGATTGGCAGGCTTTCAAATTGTGGGTGCAGGTGGCTCTCCCACACCGCCAGTCAGCCCAGGCACTCGTCTTATCTCTCTGCTGTGGCAGTCGCTCATTATTGCTTGCAGTTTTTTGGCAAAAGGTGTGTCAGCAGTTGCAACTGCCGCCGTTTTGGCTGCTCCTTCCCCGGGTACAGCCATCACGTGGCTCTGATCAATAAGCTCCAGGCACGCAAGGCACTTCACTTCGTTTTTGTGGGTTAATGCGCTGCTGCCAACGATTATTGTTTTATTTTCATTGTTGATTGCGCGCCGCCTTCTCCTAGCTGCTCCACGGCTTTATTAACCATTTCTTCACTCTTACTTTTGATTAGGCCATGAGTTTGCAGTATTTCCTCCTCCATTTGCGGATTAATTCTTGAAAAGTAAATCTTGTGGCGATGTTGTTGCGGATGATGATTTGTCAACTGTTTCAGTGTGTTTGCTCAAGTGGCAGCTATGTTTTCGTTTTGTTTGTGGGTTATCACAACACAAGACGCGACGCTTTCATTTTCTGGCATTGTGCAACACTTTGATTCTCGCCTGTCTGTGCCACATGTAAAATATGACAGCCTGCCCATAATTAATCAAAGCACTAGGGCCGACGTCGGCTGCCATTTAGTCTCAATTAACACACGCAAATTAGCCAGGGCTGCCGGCTGTGTGAAATATGCCTGGCATTTGAAAGTAAAATTAAACTCCGCACCTACCGGAATCTGTTATACATTTCGTAGTACGTAGAGTAGCAGTCGAGAGGCGCATTGTGGCCTGGCCTTTTGTGTCGCTCAACCAGTTTAGAAATTCTACTGGTTTCGCTTTGAGTGACTGACTAAATGAGTGACTCTGGCCATGGCGAAACCTGATGTGCCACATCAAGCGATTTGTGTTTCAAATGACGTCTGGTTCCGTTGACTGGGCAAGGAGAGACACTTTGACTAGCGCAACAGCAGCAGCAGCATCAGCCAATGTCAGCTGATTGAATTGCTAAACCTGTGCAATCTGTTCTGCAAGTTAAATTAGACATTTGGTAATCATCTGGGAGTTTATACACAAGAAATGTGTTTCCAAGAAACTCTAAAGATTGATTTGAAATGAATTAACTGGGATACAATTTTTGTATTTGCTTGCACTTAAAATGTCATTGAACTCCTTTAGAGTTGGTGTGGTTTCTCAGTATCTCAATTTCGTCTGTTTTTTAGTGAGTATTATAAAGTTTTGGAAGCGATTGATTGTGTTTGTCTATTTTCAAACTTTCCAGAAAAATAAAATCAACTGCCCCTTACTAAGACTTATTCCGTAATTTTTTGGGACCTTAAAAAAGAATTTTTCGGAACGAACGGGAATTTTGAATCTTTTGTGTTACTTAATTTATTGTACTAGGCCTGTACAGCTCTCAGCCTGTAAACCTCCAACACAGATGTGGCCAACTAGATGCGCAGAAACAGACCACTGCAGACTCAGTAGAACACACTTCTTAGCTGTCGTTACGGACAGAACGGGCCTCCGAACTTTCTGCTCGTGACAATGTTTATGCCGACTGATTGATGGTCTGGTCCGCTGCTTTTTGAGCTGGCTCCAATTGTTCACACCAAGCAATGTCACCTGGCAATGTCATCACGCACCGGTGACCGTTCTATCCTATTTCAGTAGTCGACTTTCTCAAAGTCTTTTGCTTTCCGACTGTAGATCTGATTTACAGGAGCCTTGGACGGGGGGACCAAAAGTCCAAAAGTCCAAAACAGTGACCAGAACAAAGACCAAAGCAGTGACCAAACTGCGACCAAAATAACGACCAAAACAGTGACCAAAACATTAACCAAAACGGGGACCAAAACTATGTACAAAACATTGACCAAAACAGTGACAAAAAAAAGGACCAAAACAGTGACCAAGACAGTGACCAAGATATGACCAAAACAGTGACAAAAGCAGTGACCAAACTGCGACCAAACTAGTGACCAAAGCAGTGACCAAAACAAAACAATGACCAAAACAGTGAGCAAAAAAGCGAGCAAAACAGAGACCGAACAGTGACCACAACAGTAACCAAGACACTGACCAAAACTGTGACCAAAACAGTGACCGAAACAGTGAGCAGTGACCAAAACAGTGACCAAAACAGTGCCAAAACAGTGACCAAAACATAGACCGAACAGTGACCACAACATTGACCATAACAGTGATCAAAACAGGGACCAAACTGCGACCAAAATAGTGACAAAAACAGCGACTAACTTGTGCACTGATCTTAAAAGGGACGGATTTCGGTCAAATAGAATCGGTCAGAGCACAATAAGAAATGAAAAGGCGTTCCTTAAAGATCGTATGACCGGGAGTACTTCCGAACATTGTCCAACACCTTCAAATCCTTTTTCAGTGAGCATCGGTTTTCCATAAGTAACTCTTTTTCTCTAAGGTAGACGAAATCCTTTACAAATTGAAAGCTCTACTCTTTCATTAACGCAAAGACTCTCTGCGCACCGGCATTTGGAGCAGCGGAAGTCACAGGACAAGTCAAAGCCCTGCCTAAAACCTATCCTTGTCTCAAATGGTTCGGAGAGTTTCTTTCCTATTTGAAAGATGCTTTAAGTGCTTCTCAACGTCGTCATGCCAAGTCGAACTTATATTCAACAGTGCTTTTGTGCAAGAAGGCGTAGTCTTTGTTTAGATGAATGATAAATTTAGGCATCAGCGAAAATAAATTTCAGCTCTTGCCAGGTGAGTAAGTGTCAACTTGAGCGAACTCACGGAGCGCCTAGATCTCTTCCTGAGATCATTTTCTCAACCTCTAAAAAAATTCCACTTGGTCTAAAATCTATTTAAAAGATTGCATTTCCATTAAAACAACTAAACGATTCTGCACATAACAAATACAAATTCATTAAAGCGCCAACTGGCGTCACAAAATTAGCAAAAAAACAAAGTGTTATGTGCGACAATTAGGCGCATTTTTTTTGTCGCTTTTCCAGTTTTTTTTGTGTTTTGTTGTTGTTTCTCGTTCCAGTCAACTGTCAGTTGTGGTTATTGCATTGAATTCCCCCTCCACCCAAACAGAAAAAAAACAACCGAAAATTGTGCAATAACAATTTGCGCTGCACAAAAATGCGCCTGAAACTGGCCAACAAAAGAAAAATCCCCGAGACAAGTTGCGGTGCAGCTTTTTGGACTTTTTATCTGGTGGGTGGAAAATGATTTCATTTTCAATGATGGAAATTGTCAACAGAGCGCTCCCAAGCCTAATGAAGGTTAATGGACACATGAAATGAACCAAGTGCAGCTGAAAACTGTCAAAAACTGGCATAGAAGTAGGAGTGACAGGGGGAAACCGGAGGAGTACATACATCATGCAAAATATACAGTTAATAAAACGATCGAATTTCATTAATTGTAAAATAAACCCGAAACCAAAACGCCGACGAGGCAACTTCGTGTGTGTGTGAATGTGTGTGGGATTGGGTTGGGGTACGACTTGGTTTATGTCTTAAGGAAGCGCATAGACGACAACAACCACGCGGAAAATGTGCATGCGTGGTGCAGCACAGAGCTCTCGCATTGTTGATTGTTGATGTTGATTGGTAGCCTGGTTAGCCGGCGACGTTAATTTCACTTTAACAAACATTTGGCTTGTCTTCGACGCGCCACAGCCGCGTGCAGACCGCAGCCAAGACTCTGCGGTTGATGGCGATGCCGATGCCAGTGACAGATCATATAGAAATGTGTTGCATTTTTAATCAAAACGATCGATCAAACGGTAGTTTTATGTTTGAGTCGGAGTCGTCTCAGCTGGCACGCACGTCTGATTTAGTTGACATACGATACTCTCTACCATAATAACGGTGGCCTGCATTTCTATGTACATATCGGATCGTTTTGATCACAAAAAAAGGTCTCAATTACTTTAGAGAGCGAGAGTGGCATGCAGCTGCCTCTATTCTAACCCTTAAACTTTGCAGGCGGCGGCAGCACCCCTGACCATGGCTTCAAGGCACAAGCCCAACCTTGAAACCACAAGCAATCAAAAACCCATTAACGCCTGCTCCAAAACCTTTTAGACCGAGGGAAACCTTCGTGCGTTTGTTGTCTTTCGAGTATTTACCAACATCATTACGATGAGGCTGCACATTTTCTCAAGAACTATTACAGCAACTGAACAAAATTATACAATCTGTGTATGAAGAAGTGTGACCCCAAGGAATGATGCACCGCCACCCACCCACCAGCAGCAGCACAGCACTACAACAACAAGAGCTAGAGGAAAGCTTACCAAGTCTTTGACGAAGTGTAGATACTCTTGCTGTCTCTGTAAATAATTTGCATTCAAAAACAAGTAAGAAGTCGGACAAGCGCGACCATAGTATACCCTTTACCAACGAACGTGTATGCTTAGTTTGATTTTTGATGCTGCAGTAGCAGCTGAAAGCAGCGCTGCCGTAGCGAACACTCTTTTGCTCATAACTTGAGTATTGTTCATCCGATCTTCACCACATCTTTGGCGGATCAAAATATAATCCACATTACTAAATATGTCCAAAAGGAACGAACATTCTATCTTAAAAACTGTGGGTGATATGACGTTTTTTCCAAATTGCGGGGGCGGGAGGGGGCGTGGCCAAAATTAAAAATGAACTTAATCTGCCTGCAAGCATAAGAAGTATTTGTCCCATACATGACGAAGCACAATCTCTTACCATCTCCGAGATCTGTTTGTTTATACGGACGATCGGACAGACGGACATGGCTATATCGACTCGGCTGTTGATGCTGATCAAGAATTGTTTATAGTTAGGTTACAGGGTCGGAAATGATTCCTTCTGGCTGTTACATACTTTTGCACAAAACTTAATATACTCTGTGTACTAGAGACCTGCACGATTGATTCCAGAATCGTTCGATTACGAGTAAAAATAATCACGACGCCGAGTAGTAATCATGGCATCGTTCGAGTATAATCACCAGCCTACTAATTTAAATTCTCCTGCTTGATTTGAGAATGCAAATACAGAATCGTTTCCACCTCTAGGGCGGCAGGGGTCAGTCACAGTATTTTCGTCAACCCAGCGTTGCCCTTTGTAGGGTGTTGCGTAGTGACGACAACGATTGAGGCGTATGTCGCTTTTCTGCATGGCATTGCGACTATCGAGCGTCGCTCATGTCGGCTCCTGCATGGCATTGCGTCGACCTAGCGTGCTTGGATAGCCGTTAAATACGTCAGTCGAACACATTGCGAGGGATATAAGTGTGGGTCGATGAGAGTCACAAATTCGCCGACGGAACGTTGATACAGCGTTTGTCGGCCGAACTACTGGGAATACACTCTTCTTTAAGGTGGGTTCGTCTGCATTCCATAATTCGACGTGCCATACTGGAGCACCTTTCGATTGATGCGCTGGATGCTTTTATACTTGACGTCTTCCTTGCAACTAATTCCTCCTTGAACACTTCTTTTCTGTTGTCCTCGCTAGTCCCAGAAGTCCCGATGAGGGGATATTCACCCGTTTTAATTTTGTTGAAAGTATCCTAATTGTATACAAATTTCAAAAAGCAAATGATTATTTTTGATTATAACGATTCCTAAGATGCCTACGATGCCAATTGACAGCTAGGTAATCGGATAATTTTTACTCATACTCGGCGATGGCAAACATGTTACATTTTTACTTACTCATGCAGGTCTCTACTGTGTACCTACGGTATAGAGTATACAAAAAGAATAGTCCTAGGCGGGATTTCCAAAATGTTGAAATTGCAGGTCAAAATTAACTTTGCAATCAAGATGCAAGTCATTTGAATGACATAAAACTATTCCCATTCAAAGTTGTACGGTCTTTATTTTTGGGAGGAAGCGGTACGGTACGGAAGGTTCGAAAATTCTTGATTCAAGTATAAAGTTCTAATATAAGGCACGGTAACAAAGGTACGGTAAGTTTAAAAACAATTAATTCAAGTTACAAAGTTCTTCTATGAAAAATGATTTATAAAGTCCCAAACGGTGTCGATAGTATGGCAAGTTCGAAATTACTTGATTCAAGCTCAAAAATCTTATATCAAAAACGATTTATTCATTCCCAAAATACTCTTTTAACGTAAAGATCATCGTTCGTCGAATCGAAGATGTGATTTCTAAAAAAGTTAGCTTTAAAAAATCCCATACAACGTTTTGTGGCTCTCTTATAGTCTCTCAGATCGACGCTTTCATACAGAGAGACTGGCAGATGGACTTGGCTATATCGACACGGCTTTTGACGCTGATCAAGAATATATTTACTTTATGGTATCAAAAATTTTTCTTTTTCCCTGTTACATACATTTACACAACTTCGTGATTCTTTTTTCCCATTTTTATTGAGAACAGGGTATAACAAGTGTTCAGAAAAAATATTTTCAATTTGAGCAAAGGGCACAATGCACAATTTGATGCTTCCAAAAGGCTTGATACTTAAGTCTTTTGCAGCAAATAAAGTTCATCGCTGCTCGTTCTGACTAAGCATTTTTACGAGCGTAAAAGCGTATTTGACACAAAGTTTATCATTCGTCGTTTCGACTACGCATAGTTGGAAAACTAAATACACACCAACTGCACAACAGCAACTGAGGCTGTTCGAAAAAATCAGCATAACAACAAAACAAAGAATAGAGAGAAAGTTAAAAAAACCAATTGTAAACAAGCGTCATCGAAAGGACGAACGGTGACCATCCAGGAAGAAGTATATTTCGATCTATTCTGAAATTTTTTACTTAAATATTTTTTTAATACTTAAATTAAGTAGTTCCAAGAACAAAACATACTAGAAAATTTTTATACAAATCGGTATAAATTCTATGCCTATCGATATAGAACTCTAAATTTACTGCCAATCGATACTTATATATCGGTACTTATATAATTATTCTGCCTACTTAATAACTATGAGAGATGCGTTCCAAACGTCACACCAGTTTTACAACACCCTCTGCCAGGGTATAAAAAATCTTTCTTTACATTTCTAAGAAGCATTTAAGGCCTTCGCGTTGCGTGTAGCTGTTGCAGCTGCTGGAAGCATTCACGTAATTTCAGCTTTGAATCTGCTTGGGTGCTACATTGTGACTATTAAATTGGCGGCGGTAATTTTAGGTATTTTTTTTCTCTCTGTTTCTCTAGTAAGCCTGAATGCACGCAAAAGCCGACAGAGCCATTTGCCTGCAGCCGCCTGGGCTTGGTCTGGGTCTGGCTCTGGACCACACAGCCAAACCCGAGACCGAGATGGAGGTGCATTGCGTTTGCCGCTTTGGGTTTGTTTGCCTTTACTGAAAATTAACTCTCTTCTGTGGGTGTGTGTGTGTGTGTGTGTGCATTATGCAATCGCCTGGCCCCCGCGGCACATATGAAAAGCGAGTCTGGCCGCCTCTCGTTGCTTCCCAATTGAATTTTATGACGAATTTTAATGCTGGTCAGTGGGCCACCCAAAGTTTAATTGCCGCTTGGCCCGTGTAATTAAACGCCCCGCTATCACGGAGCAACTGTGCAGCGCTGTTTCTGCTGCAAATCTGATTAGCATCCTACGCTCCAGATTTGTAGAATTATGCTGCATTCTTGGCTGTCAGGTCAAGAACTCGGCTGTCAGACATTGCCCACACGCCTCACTGCACACGCTGGGCAGCTTTGCTGGAGTGTCCAAGCGGTTTAAGGAGGACGGCTAGCCAGTGGCATCCACTGACAAATCAATAGCCACAACGCAACGATCGTAGGCCGACGATTGCACCAGCCAGAGCTCCAAGTGTAGGCATTAAATATGCTGCTGCTGACACTTTAAAAACTGTCACACTGTCCGCTGCAAGCAGCCGTAATAAGCCGTAAAGCATATCAGCCCAGTTGATGTTGCAACATGATCGAGAATCTCTGCTCAAGCGTGGGCTTAGCAACTAATTAAACGACTCGGCTGTCGGAGGAAACGTTGTGTCATTTTTCAACTTTGATGAGTTCCCAAAAACCCACCATAAAAACAGACACAGACACATAAACCTCAAAGGCAACCGCAGAAAGCTCGTGAAAACTATAACAAAATGTAATAAATTTTCAAAGCGGTAGCCACAAACTGCCAACTAAATAGGCGAAAAGGTCAAGGACTTGAGTAAACAACTATGGCTAGTTCTACAATTGGGAAAAATCAGGTACACGTGGAGTTATGGTAAAAACCATAATATATTATTAATAACTCCCAACATTTCAAGGAATTTTTAAGCAAAGATAGATAGAAAGATTAATTCAGGAGTTCAAAATGACAAAATATTAAACAATGGAAAATATAGAAAACTATGTAGATGAGTTCACTACTATGTGTGTAAAATTTAAACAAACGACCATGAGCTTATTTGAAGAATGTGATGCCAAAGAAGGTGAGAAAAGTCTATTTATTAATGCAACCAAGGCTGGTTTGACAACTTCCAAGTGCGGATCTACTTACAAATTATTATATAAGATCATATGTATTTGACCTTCTAGGTCAAAGCAAATGAGTTTGGACTTTAGTGGAAAAGAATTCAAGACGGTTCGTTCTAAGCTGAAAAAGATCGTCGATGAAAGGTTTCGAAAGAGCGTTTGACATTACTTCAAGTTGCATTCTAGCATGCATTGAAGAAGATCGATAAAAAGAACCTTTCAGAAATTTGGTTACAAATAAATTTTCTAAGGAATTTTTCCACAAATGATTCTGTCTAGAGGTGAAGTCATATTTGCTTAGGAAAATTTTTTTCCAAAAGTCACTACTGTTGGTAGATATGGTAACCTCCCATCCAGTCGGCCTACAAGACTCGTCTGAAAACATTAAAGTAGAACTTCTGCCAAAGAATACAACGGCAATCATTCAACTAATGAATTAATGTGCAACTTCTATGTTAAATTCTGTTGGCACACAAAACTTCGCTTACTTTTAATTCAACTGACTACAACAAATATTTCAATGACTTTTGAAAGAAATTCAGCATAAAAGATGCTCTAAAGCAGTGGTGCCCATACTCACACCAACAAGCTTTGCGCTTGTGTGCGTAGCGAAGAAACACGAAGTAAATGTCACAACAACAAGCAAACGAACAAATGCCTCGTGAGAGAACAAAAAGCCGAAAGCACATGTCGAGAGAGAGCAAGCCGCCGAGCGGGATATTTATAGAACACTCGTATTTTTTCTCTCTATGCGTGCGTCTGCTGCGACGCCAACCGAATTATGAGTTCCTATCCAATGGGATAGGCTTTTAGCATTTTGTGCACCACTGCTCTAAAGCAGGGTTCCCCAAAAACAGAGGCTCTCTGTCTCTCTGTCTGCATCAGCATTACTTTGGCAAGCATACGGTGTGGATTGCCGGGTGTGTTCGGCCTCCCAGGGCATTGGGAACATTGCTCTATAGGTTATCAACCAGTCGAGGAATGAACTTAAATCAGAATAATTAAACAGTTCTGAAGGCAACTATGGCCTGACTGATCGAGATTGTAAGTTACAGTTGGCCCTGCTCGACTTCGGTAAGCATGTTACATATGTATTAATTAATGTATTATAGCCTTCACTTATGTTAATTAACAGATCATCCGGAGGTTCGAACCAATCTTGAAGTCTAAACTTCGGTTCACGAACCGGATTCTAAGCTTATCGAACCTACGGTTTTGGTTTGATCCTTGGCTGATCGCAACTCAGGTCGGAAAGAAGTTCAGGGAATTTGAACGAAGTGGTAAAAATGTATGGCTTTATTTGTCTTAAGGAAAATGCTTCCAGTTTACCAAGCTTCTTTAGCCCTCAATCTATAGTCGTTACCCCAATATTTCACTTCACGTGGATTCCATGTCTTTCCATGACGTTTGCATTATTTTCCTTTTCAAACTCATAATATACCGAACGTATGTAGATATGAATTGAAACTTTAAGCCTTGAATTAAAACGTGACTCTTTTTCGAAGAGATGAGGTCTGGTTCGGGTTCAGGTTCGGATAAGGAAAAAGGTTCGGTTCATGGTCTGGTTTTCAGGGGTTCGTTTCAGAACCGTGTTGCAGACTTGATTTTAACATTTTGTTATGTATGCAACGTTTTTATAACCTTTATAACTCTACCATTTATTATCCGATCTTTGTTTCAGAGATTGTAGATACTGGTCACACCACATTGCATAATTTGAGCTTTATATCTTTAAAATTGTAGAAGTTATTCAACATTTTTTTATTGCTGGGCGGGAGGGGCGTGGCAAAGATTTGAGATAGACTTCATCTGCTTGCAGACCTACAAAAATTAAGTGCTTTTGCTCTTCTAGTCTCTGAGATCTAAATAGGAGTTCATACAGAGAGACGGACAGAGGTGCAGACAAACATGGATTAATCGACTAGGCTGTTGATGCTGATCAGGAATATATATACTTTTTGGGGTCGGAGAAGCTTTCATCTGCCTGTTACATACCTTTTTAACGACTTAAGTATACATTTCTTACTCTATGAGTAAAGGGTGTAAAAATCCAAATCAAAGCAGCCAACTTCAGACGAATTTTTAAGGCCCAAAACTTTTAGATTTCAAGGTCTGCATCCAGAAGTGAATTAAGGAGAAGTAAATTTAAATTTTCATACAAAAATGATAGAAGTAAAGCAGAAATAAAATGTTGCTTCAGTTGTTTGAAAATGTTACTTTAGTTCTCGTTAATTCACATCTGGATACAGACCTTTAAAGTTCATATGTTCAATGATCATTAACATTACTATCCTTAATAAACTCAAAAGTGAAATATGGCAGTCGTGTACTATTTTATTAGCTGACAAAGGAAAGATCGGTCAGAGACGGATTTTCCTTACAAAATCGATCTTAGCTTGTCCTCTAATATCTAGACTTTTGGGAAGTGCAATTGGTTCTTTCTCTTAATTAGAAAGCAAGCGTAAAGTAATTGACTTTTGCCAAGTTGATTGGCCACACAATGCAAATTTCAAATCATTTGATTTACATATTCTGCGCCTTTTGCTTTCATTTTGAATTGAATTCGAAACTCTGAATGCCAAATGTAATTTATGCGCCAAAACAAAAGCCAATGCCAATGGGTTGCAAATTTGCCTCTCCAACTGAGGCGCAGGACGTGGTTGTCAGTCAGCCAGTCAGTCAGTCCGACGCAAGCCAAAAACAGCAACATTGAAATAGTGCACTCTTCTGCACATGGAAGCTACTAGTTGGGGCTATAGGATTTCGTGTTGCGACGACGATGACGCTTATCTTGTCACAGCTTCTCTTCTGCCCCACCCCGCCCTGCTCCGTGGATCTACTTGGCCTGCTCTGGCGATGAATTGACGTATGTACGAACCGAGCTCATGCTCATGGGACAAAAAGAAAATAGCACAATGCGACGACGACCGATGAGGCTGAGGTTGACTTGATACATTGTTGGAGGAAGTGATCTCATCGTAAATTACAAATTACACAAAGTCACGATATCAATTTCAGATATACCCCTTGTGTTGTTGCTGCTATTTGTTATAATTAAATTGTTGTTGCCGTTGTTTTTTTCGCAAAGCGCGCTCTCACCGAAAAAAGCCAGGCTCGGAAATTGATTAATGTATTTAAATTGATTGAGCGAAACAAAAAACAAAGCCTCCACAAAAACTAGCTAATTGTATAAGAATTTCGGAGCCGACGAAAATTTACATAAATAAAACCACCAAAATCGTTTGTTGAGGGTCAAACACCTACACAGAACTCTGTTACCTTTGCCCATTCAAACAAGTTCATTAGTAGATCGCAGCGGAGGAGTAGAAGGAGAGGGAGGAGCAGCAGCAGCGGTGTGGTCATATATCCCCTTTCGGGGTCTGGCGAAAGGTGACGGTGACCCATATGCAGCGGTGAAAGCCTCGGCACATAGACTAAAGCGCCTTTAATCAGCCACCGCGCGGGACTTTGCCTTGATTTTGAAATGAAACGAATGAAAAATACCACAAAGTGCACCGTCATGGCCTGGGCCGAACGCTAATAACTAACTGTGACCCATTTAGAAGACAAACATGTTGATCTGATCGCCTCCGCATTAAGGGGAAATATTTGGGCTTTTCTTTTTGATTGAACAGCTTCCGCCGAACCCAAAGGCATTGCCAAATACTATGGAAAAATTCATCACATAAACAAATATTATTGATCAACACTCGGCTGCATTTGCAGCCCCGGCCGAAGCTTAATTAATAAAGCAAATACAAATATTTTGCTGTTGCTTTTGCTTTTGCCTTTGCTATTTGCAGTTGTGCATAAAAGCCAGGCAAACTTATGCAACAAGCGTCATAAATTTACACATTGACAGAAGCATGCGCAGGTCTTTTGTAGTATTCAGCTGCTCATTGCATGTTGCAGTTTTCTAACAAATTCGTAAAATATTTGCATGCTCAAGTGTGTGCTGTTTTGGCCAAGGTGGATAGAGATAACTAGGCCATGCTCAGCTGTGGCCCACCTGTAGGTGGCTTATGGAAAGGGAGCCCAGCCAACTTGGTGTGCGAGTTGGAGTTATGTCACGTGGTTGGATTATTGCAGCTGAAGTGCACTTGTTTTTGGTAATGTGAGACGAGATAATTTGCTTTTTTTTTGGAATTTTTCAGCTGACCTTCAGGGATTCAGAACAATGTTTCATGAAAAAGTCATTCGAGAATGAAACCTTATTCCCGGAATAAGACGACTGGAAGCTAGAACTTTCATAAGGGAGAACGAAATTACCATCTACACCTTTTTAGTCTTCACTCACATCTTCCGATTGTTATGGAAGATAAAAAATAAGCAAAATCCGCTGTCTAGCCATCATACACGCCCAACCGAAGCTCCCACCTCTTATTCTTTGGTCAGAAGAGGACAAGCACTTTGAAAGGTGTTTTTAGGACAGCTATCGCGTAGAACAAAAACCGGTTTTATTCTTTTCTTTGATTGGCGCAAACAGACTGGCCAACAACAATTTTGTGTGATTTTTTTTTTGTTTTACCCAATTTTAAGGTGCTTTTCTTTGAGAGTATTGGTGAGTGCTCTGATCTATGATTTTTTGGGCATGCCTGCTTTAGGATGCTTGCTGTCAACGATGAGGAAATAAGGAGAAGACAGCCCTGCACTTCTTATGAAACGCAGGCAGTACCTGAGAAAGACAGGTTTCGACAATATAGCATGACTGCTAGATCTACCACTAAGGAACCTGGTTTTAAGTCAATCCATTCAAGCCATTCCCAAACCTTTCAACGGTGAAGTAAGTAGATACGCTCAGAAAAATCATGTACAAACGGTGTCAGTGGTATACGATTGAGTCATTTTGATCAAGTATGAAATGTTCTTGGCTTAAGCCCATACAATTTTAAAACTATCCTTTTGTCCGGAAGAGAACCTTAGAGAAGCGGTTCGGGTATTTTGTGGTTTACGTACCGGACCATCAACCCTGCGCCTTATATTATTGAATCCTCGAGCCTGAACCCAAAGCGGACAACTTTCTCAAAAAATGTGGTTCGGTTCACCAATTCAAGTAATTTTTTTACCAATACATCCAGGGATATTGGAAATCTGTGGAGATTGTAGTATTAACGAATGCATTTCTAACTATAGTGTAGGTGTGGATGATTTTTTATGTTGAGTGACAAGATAAAGTTTGATTACATTTGAATGAAATCTATTTGGCTTTAAACAGTCGGTACGAGTCTAATCTGACTGGTATCATTCAAGAAGATCTCCAATCTTATGATATTTCTCTGGGTCAGATAAATACTATTACTATTGCATATAGAACAAGTACTCTGTTCCCTTGACTTTTTGTGTTTTCATTCACATACACACAAACTCACACATACACACAGACACTCTAACATACGCACACACGCACTGGCAAAAAAATTTTTTTTTCATATTTTTATATAATAGCTTGGATATTTGACAATATTGTCCTATAAGGATTTTTTGAGATTCGAAATACTTTAGAAGATATAGCCCTTTTTATGACACAAAGTGTCTCGATTTGCCTAGCAACTGCAAACTTTAAGCGCGTTTATCTCGAAACCACGATTTCAGAGCTGTCGGCACTGATTGCGCCCGTAGTTCTAAACCGATTTTAATGAAACAAAGTGCAATCGACGCAGAATTGTCACCACTATGGCCCGTATTTCAATCATAGTTTTAACAAATTTTTTTATTATTTTTCTTTTACACTAAACTACAAAAAAATTGCCCAAAATCGATTTTCACTTTTCAATGGCCGCCATTTTGTAAAAAAAAATCGGAAAAAATTATGATTGAAATAGGAGCCCGAATTACACCTGTACTGAATCTAACGCCGCTTACTTTTCCTATTTTTTGATGATCCGAAGTGGAGTTATCCGTGCCGCCAGCAGCTTTGAAGGCCGACACCTTTTTGAACAGCCCTCGTACAAAGGAAAAAAAATTTTCTTATTTAATTCAATATGTTCTTAATACAATAAAAAACAGAGTTTAAATAACTATTTCCGTTTTCAAATAAGATTTTTTTTAAAAAGTCCCGATAAACTTTTCCTACATGAATATTTTCATAAAGCTAAGTACTCAGACAAGCTAAATCTTTTAAGCTGGGTGGCAATTCCATATTAAAAAGGGTAGCGAGAGGGTTGTGTAGACTGCCTCTTACTGGTCTCTTAGCTGGGCCAGTTCTAGAGACAAATTAAATGCATTCGCTGGCGTCGCAACCTTGACTGGCTAAACAGTTGATTGAGCTTAGCTGGGTAGAAAAAAAAAATTGGTATTTTTATTTTAAACTGTAAGCCAATCGCAACTTACATTGAATAAAACAGAGTTAAAATTTGTAGTACAAAACGTTAAAAACTCCCTCCCGATTGTTCTTGAACCTAGTAGTATGCACATTAAGTTTCTTTTGCTTTTAACCGCTCTTCTCCAACAAATTTAAGCTATTCACAATAATTTAAAAACGTATTTAAGTGTCATTTTTTTCATGAGACGCAAATTATGGAAATTTACATGACAATCAACTGACTATCCTGGCCACAGACAAGGTCAAATGCATATAAAATCTCTGACTGTGGTTTTTTTTATGTGCATTACAAATCAATATAAATCGAAGAGTTATAAAAAGCTGAGCAGATCATAAATAAAAGGCCCCTGGCACAATGAAATGTCTCAAGATCAAGATGCCACCAACAGCCATCGCAGAGCCAGAAACTGGAATCGCTCGGGTGAATGGCTGCCTGTGGGCCAACGCATTGATAACTGCCGCCGCTGGCAGCCGCAGCCCGCCACATAAATCTTTTCACACCCAGAGAGTCTCTCTGAGGAGATGCTGCCCGGTTGTCCGGCTTTTGTATCTGTGCAAAGTGCATGTAGTTTTGAAATTTGAGCTACGCATGCAACGTTGGCTCTGGCCGTTGACAAAGCCGCGCTCAGATACGGTGCGAAATCAGCTAATTACTAGACCAAACTGAGAGCTGGCAAGCGATTCTGGAAAAAAAAGTACCTCGTTGTGTGATTATCGCTAGTCATAATTTACCAAAACAAGATTTTAGCCACTTTCAAGTTTTTTTAATTGGCAAAAACGAGGCGGGATGATATCATATTGTATATACTAGAAGCAGTAATCATTTATTTTTAGCCAAATTGACAGCCACCGAGCGGCGGCAATTAAAGTGAGGGAGCGAGATAAGGCTGAAGAGAAGTATGGGCTATACTCAGTTTCACTTTCCACAAATGAAAATCCAAATATATGCTAACTCACCTTTGATTTGTTTTCCGTGTACCACGTTGCGTATGCTTGACTCGCCCAAATGGAGAGAAACTAATAAAAAAAAACACTAAATCGCCGCCTGTCGTAATATGAAATTCACCTTAATCCAGGGAGAGAAAAAACGCTTGGAATCTGTAATGAAACAACAACAAACAACAACGAGAAATTAATTGTAAATTCAATGTGTTTTATGTATGAAAGTATGTAAGTCTCTGTGTAGTTGGCTTTGGGCAGTCCCAGCATTGATTGCGTGCCTCGAAAATGTTTACAACATTTGCTATTTTTGTTCAAAACAACAGCAACAACATTGGGTGCATACACGGCGTATGCGCAATCTGAGTAGCTTTTCCCTCGCTCCATGCTGCTGGTGCTGCTGTTGTTGTTCGTATTTGAAAACGCATCGTGTCGTATGGCAATCAACGCGCACAGCTGGAAACTTCTAAGTTTGTTTACACAACGGCGTCTTGAAATGGGCAAAACAAAATATTTCAAGATTTCATATTTGTTGAACGCACCAATCCACACTGAATATTCATATGCAATTGGGGCCATAAACTGATTTTTAATTGCTCGTCCATTTTGATGATTAAAATTAAGCAAAAATCTATATGAAATTTACTCCAAAGTAAATGGCTCATAAATTTCAGCAAATTTATGAGGCGCATTTTCATACAAATTTTAGCAAATAATAAAAAGGAATTTTAACAACTTTTTAATAATTCCCACAACTATCAATAAAAATTTCAAGTATAAAGAAATACAATTTGGTTTTAAGTGCGAAATAGAAATCAAGTTTACAATATGCACTTAAATTTGGTGAAAATGGCCAGTCAGTGACAATTGCTTTCTTTTACTAAGTTTTTGCATTCCTGGCATCTTTAGTTTTCATAAAACTGACACTTGACAAATAAAAATGTTGTAGCGGTGATTGAGCCGACCTCCCTGATGCTGTAGTCGCTAAATCCATCTGCTAGATCTGCTAGATCCATAATTAAAACTTATCGGAGGTGACACAGAAGCCGCTTCCAACCACATTCCAACCGATAATCAATTCTTAGGTGCCACAGAAATATCTTTTGATTGGTTTCCTCTCGTGTTTTGGGCGGAGATTTAGCTAAATTCATCACCCAAACAGTTTTTATGAGCAAAATTAATTTTGGAATCGCTAACAATAGTGTTTTTCTGGATTAGTTGCATCAAAAGAATATCATATTTAATTTGTTTTAATATTAAAATTTGTTTTTCAATAATAACTCGCCAAACCAACCGAAGTGCTCCATATCAACCAAAACCGTCCTGCCACTGGCGCCATCTATCTGCCTCAGTTGGCATTACTAGCGCCTCATGGGAAATTTGTCAACAACAAACGGGCCAAGGGTTGCCAAGATTTGATTTATGATTGGCGCAGAAATATTTGAAACATTTTTATTTCAATTTTGGGTAACACGACTTTAATTTGAATTATAATATTAGCATGAATCTTTAAGCTTATACCACAACCAACAGATTTCAACTTAACATCAAATTATTTCAAGACTAAAATACGGAAAATTCTGTTTGCGCGTGATGTCATCCCTGTTTGGTGGGATGGACAATTATCTTAGACCCAATTGGACCAGTTCACTCTCCCACTAAGAAAATCTTATCTTTCGAAGAGACGGCAAAATCTTTAGGGATTTCTGTGTCACCCCCGTATATACGAATTTAGTAATGTCCAACCGATGCCATTTATAATATCTTCATAATAAACTGATCTAAAAATTACCAAATTTAAAAACACCTCAAGTGTGTTGATTATGTGCTTGTCGCCGCTTAGCCACCCTTTTATCACCAGCCTGTCTCCGAGCATCTACTTCCTCTGTTGTCTCAGCAGCTCTCTGGGATTGGTGGAAAGATCAATTAAAATGATAACTAATTATGACTAAAAAATACGACAATCCACTTTCAAAATTTTGTGGGATATAATGGAATTAAAATATACTTGTTCCGCCTGCAAACGTGATGACTCAAAATTCGAAATTTGTGATCTCTTGCTTCTGTCATCTCTAAGTTAGTCCTTAGCATTGCAATTTTTAAGGGAATAAAGCTTTCTGACAGTCCAAAAATTGTACAATAATAGGTTTTTATTTGAACTAACTTCGGCAAACATTCTTGAAATGTTCCTGGCTAAAAGTTCTGGCAACACTTCAATCCCCGGTCTTGGGGTTTTAGGGGTCTTTTGTGTAAATTTGTCGGATAAGTCGACATTATTACATTATTTTTTATAGTCTGTACCAAAGGAACACAGAGTTTATTAATTTTGTGCAAAAATATGTAACAGGCAGAAGAACGCGTTTCCGACCAGATATAGTATATATATTCTTGACCAGCATCAACATCATCCGAATCGATCTAGCCATGTCCGTCTGTCCAGCTGTCTGTCCCTCCGTCTGTCCGTCCGTCTGTCCCTCCGTCTGTCCTTATGAGCAATCAGATCTCGGAGAAGGTAAGAAAGATTTGATTCGTTTATTTCCACATCAACAACGGTGGCAATTGCTCTCAGTCGATAGCTTGCTTGCATTGCGATAGTAATCGAAATGTAAGAACAAAACGAAAAACTTCATGAAGCACACTACGTTTTATAAATGCGATCGCAGTTTTGAAGATGCTTCAAAACGAAATCGAAGAGAGCTTCATGAAACAAACTGAACCGTGTAAACACGGACTTGCTCTGCTTAACGCAAGCAGCGAAAAGCAAAGGAAACGTTATCCGATAACTTCTGGCGCTCTTTGCTTTTTGTCAGAAATCAGTTTGTGTGCTTGCTTCAATAGCAACTTCTGATTTTTCTCAGAAGCAAAGGCAACAGCAACAATTTATATTGAACAGTTGAAAAAAGTTCATGCTGGAAAAATTTTTCGACTTTTGCTGCTTCCACTAAAGCAATTCAAACACTGAAATAAACAAGAATGTACACACAGCTGCCTTTTATTCGCTGATTCCTATTAAATGCTCGAACCTGTAGGTTAATTCGATAAGCTCAGCTTGTAGGTTATCATCTTATTTTTGACTTTAGTGTGCTTTTAACCACTGGCGTGATCAGACGCTTTTGAAATTAAGAAAAATGCGCACAATTTATATGTGGACACTGCCGCTGGCATTCATTCTTTTGCTGTGTTATTGCCCAGACTGGGTCCACACTAATGGTAAGTTAAAACACAGACAGAATTCCAATTTTCATATACAATACAAATCCCATTTATTCCCTCAGAGTCTGAAGCGTTTGCATATTGGGATGCCTTTAACAGTCAGTTCAGTCCACGTGTGATGTACGAAAAAAAGGTTGATAAGAAAAAGTTTAATGTAACTGCCATAGACAGAGCGCGCTCTTTGCTAGGAAAGCTAAACCTGGATCACCTGAAGATAGAATTGAATCAGGCTAAGCAAGTGGGGAATGGTGATCTTCTCTTTGAAATGAGTTCATACCTGAAGGCCATCGAAGTTGTTGAAGCTTGGAAAAGTAAGGTTTACAATCAGGACTACGAACCTGAAACAAACTGCTCTGATATTTGTGTAGACGGTAATTTTAATTTGAAACAGACCGAAAAAGATTTCTTCTCGACATTAAGCTATAGAAGTTAAAGTAAAAATAACGGGAAGTAAAAATATTTTAAATACCAGCTTATCTTATCGCTGCCCCGTTTCAATGCTTGTGAATAAAGTTTCATTCATTGTACATTAAAAACTGTCTCTCTCTCTCCCTCTCTTTACTTATCAGCAAAATTCCGTCTGCTCGATTAGTACGCACGTCAGCAGTCGGCTAAATGATTATTTGACTATTCTGAGTTTTGCACTTCAACAAAGGAACGACTGAAAAACATCTGCCCCGAAATCCTATACGGCTAGCATTCACCCACAATCGTGTGCAATTTAATGCACTCACCAAGTGTAATTCAATACTTCTGCCTCAGTTCATGAGCAATGCGATGCCACAACCTTGACTTCATTTCCAGTGACTCTTTTTTTCCTACTTTGAAAGTTGCAACGAAAACAGAATTCACACGCTAGCAGCAGCAGCAACAACAACAACCAATTTTCAACGGCGCTTGGCTATATTATTTGTGCTGCATTCAATGTCAGACCAAAGTTTAACTCTCCGCGAGAGAAAGAGAGAGAAAGAGAGAGAGAGAGAGAAAGATGCGCGATTGGAAATCCCATCAAATGATATCCCACCATAAATCACCAATGGCACCAAGTTTATCTGTCCGCTTAAAGCACCATAAATTCTTTAAAAACGAAAAAAATTTATATATATTCTAACACCTCAGCTCTCGTATGGGTCTGCACTCACAACACTGTGCTACAAAATTAGAGAAATGAACTTTAGTTGCAGCCATTTTGGAAATATTTTCAATATATTTTTATAAAATTCCAGAAAGCAAAGCGAAAATTGAAGTGTAGGATTTGCAAGTCGACCAAAAAAATTTTAAACATTACCCATGACAAGATCCAGTCTTTTGACTTCATTCAGGTCTTAAAGGTTAGTCGCTATAAGATCAGAGCCGGAATCCCTGTGTGCAATGGTTCTACAAAGAGGCCTAAGAGGTTTAAACTCCTGGATCGAACCTGCTTAAGAGTTTCTAAAACCTGATTTAAACATACCCAGACAACATACCCAGAGAAAGAACTAGCCGGAACGTTCCGCAAGTTTTTTAGTACATTGGGTCGTAAAGCATCTGCATTACAACAGCGCATACAATTTAAAAATTGTGAGTCGTTTAGTTGCCGGACCATCCACACCGTCGATTACCATTCTTAGATTAGTATATGCAGCTGTAATGGAGCTTCGAAAAGCATTCGGCTATCGCGCACTTTTTCAATCACTGGTAATAAGGTTTCGAAAACAGGTAGTCCACAAAGTGGTCATGCTAATGTAAAAGTAATCTGAGTTGTAATGGATTCTATCTGGCCCCCAGCCTGCGAAGTGTTAAGGAGGTGCTCGATTCCGTAATGTGAATTTGCGCCGCTGGGACAGCTTCATGTGTTTCTCTCATGGAGTAACAAGGAACAGAAAACACGAAAGAAACATTAGCAAGTATTCTGGTTAGATCAGGGGCCGCCACGTCGCTATGTACTTGGCTTAGGAAAACTCTCAAAGACAGTATAAGCTCGTCGCGGAGCAAAGCAAATGAAGTTTCGTGCTGCTCTTAACTTCAATTATCACTGAGTGTCAGAGACAGCCTGCTAGAGCTGGAAAAACCTTCGATAGTACTATCGATACATCGTTAGTTTTGTATTTCCCAAAAACATCGAAACACCACTATCGATTGTTTTTCATTCTTCTCTGTGCTGTTTAGCAAAAGCATGTAAGTAAAATTAAGATTATTTTTGGTGCTTAAAAAACATATTTTGTTTTGCAGAAGTAACTGGTAGCAGCTTACGGTGTTGGCGATGAGTTCCGCACCCATATGAACCACGAACTGTATGAGCTCTATGGGGAATTGATGTTCGCGATGATAGCAGATGTAATTCGTATGTTATATTTCAAGATTTTCCTGTCGTGGTAAAGTTTTTGTACAACAAATTGCAGGTCTCAAAGATGGTAAGAGATAGAGGTTCGAAATGTATGGGACACGCCACGCACGAAAATAACGTCATATTTTACACGATTTTGTAGATAGATGGTACGTACCTTTTCGCACATTTAGTAATGAGCAAAATGTATCGATCCGCCGAAAAATCATGAAGATCGGATGAACGATGTTCGAGTTATAAAGAAAACAAATTTTAATGCTCGGCAGTAACAGTAGCAAAGCGATGGGCGGTACATTAGACACTCTACGTTTTTTTTGCCACTTTGTGTGGCTTCTAAATTAAATTGATCAGATATATGCAAGATTGACCAGAACTAACAAAAAAAATTGCGCCGCTGCATCGCGTTGTCCAGGTTCATGGCATTTTTTAATTAGCTGGTGGAGGGTCACATTGCTTAATCGGGTGTGTTTTCTTTTGATGACAAGTGATTTACGCTTGTGCTTCTGCCATGATAGCAATAGCTCTCCCGCAAAGCCTTAAATCCACTTCAGTAATCAGCAACTGTCACATATTGGTAGAAATATTAATCAATTTATCCAAAGTGCTTGTCTTTCTTCTTTTCAAACAAGCTCGGCCACTTCACTCCAAGCCTTGCTAACAAAATTTAAGTCCGAATGTTTGGGGTGGGATAAATCCCAAATGGCATCCCGCCAAAATCAGCGCAACCTTGTCTTCATGCAAAAACATTTCCAATCGGCTCTTTCGCTTTGTTTTTTCTGCCATAGTTTTATTTTAGTTAAGTCCAGCTGATCGATGGCATACATGTAGAGTAACAGCGCGTTCATTAGCTAAACAACGCAAAATAAGGCCCACAGCCTATTAACATAGAGTCCACGTGGAAGATGTTAAGCTCTGTTTAGCGCTGTTAAGCGCAAAAGTACTTTTTGACTCCAACAGGGGAAATCGTACAGTGCAAGGAAATCGATACGCCTGCTTTTTCTTCGCTCAATTTTTGTATGAAACTTGTCGTTACGTCGTCAGTCCGTCTGGGTCTTTCAGGACTGACGCCAAAGATATGATGCAACAGCATTTTGAAAAACAGAACGAGCCAGAAGAATGGAATCCCCTGGAATATTGGAAGGTAAGAGTCAGTTCATCATATTAACAAAATATTCGGCCTTGTTCTGAATTCCGAGTCGGTTTGAGTTTAAATTTTACAATTTCATATGGAAGGTGACAAGCATATCAACGGTTACAAGATCAGGTTTGAGGCAAGTCGGAATTGCTTAAGCAGTTGAAACCGATTGCTCAATGCCAAGTGGATTCAATTCGTCGACTCAAGACGACCTGATCTAGTAGCCACAGACATTCTTTTTACTTTTCATATGAATCTGTGAACTTTAAACTAGAAAAAGCTACGCTTACACGAAAACCCGCTCGGAGGTCGGAACATGCCCGAATAACTATATGCATTTATAGGAGAGCACAAGGGATATGCTACCATTTGAAAACATGTAAAAAAAATTGTTTGCATCCCAGCATCGTCCTGTGGGTCCGAAAGGATGTTTAGCAAAGCTGGACAGATTGTATCAGATCGCCAACGCTTGCTTAAATCAAATGTTGTAAATAAGTTTTTTTTTTTAAACAAAAATAAAAAGTTGCTTGACCCATGATATGATAAACTTTTACTAAATTGGTTTTCTATAACTCTATCTGTAATTTTACAATAACATCGAAAACATCGATGTTTTCCACAAAAACCATCGAAAACATCGAAGGTCGCATACATCGATTGTTTTACAGCAGTGTTCCCCAGCCATGCCCCGGGGGGTCGAACATTTTCGGCAACTCACATATATAGGCAGCCGAAGGCAAGCCGAAGTCGCCTCACTGACTGGCAGAGAGAACAAAATTTGTCAGTCGCAGTCTGTGCGTCGAGTCGAGCACATTGACGGCGCTTTGCCTACGGGCTACACTGCAAAAAATTACAATGGCTACTCTTCATATTTGTATATATTATTATATTTAATTTATTTTTTTAATACTGAAATTGCTAAAATACAAGCATTAGACTTTTTTCTTTAAAATTACATATATGTCACATTCTTAATTCATGGTTATTTATTATTTTTTTATTTTTTTTTATTGTTGATTGAGATTTGTCGATGGGTTCGCCAAAGCATCCCTGCATCGAAACACCAAAAGTGTCGAATTTATGTAAAAAATAAGCATTTAGGCTTGATTCGCTCATTGGTGGTCAACTGCGCCGGTTGTTTGACAAGCGAAAAAATATGTGGGACCTCGAATGGGAAAGCAAATATTTTTTTCATTAAATTTCACTTATGAAGCTGAATGCATGGTATGCAATCGCATTAGAGGTAAAAAATACTTATATAATAAATATAAGGCGCCACTATAACATTCATAAGGAGTTGCATAATAAAAGCGATGCGGAGCCATTCACACAAACCGATAAACAAAAACATTTTTAAAACAATAATTCATTTTGCCGCAAATCCCACAATCGCCTACTAATCCCTGACTTGCTCCCAATTTTGCGCAGTACAAGGCACACAATACATTTACACATTTTCTCTCCTCTCTTCTTGGGGAACCCTGTTTTACAGCCTTACAGCCTGCTGTTGATGCGCCCACATACTAATGCAAAAATGTGAGAGGGTCTGTATAATTTTTACCAGTCATTTTGCTGAGCAGACAGCATAGAAAAAATTGGTTGAACATAGTTTGCGAGCTCTCGTTCTAATTACTAGGTTTCTGCCTTTTTTAGGATATAATTTTGCTGTCTAGTGTAATTTGTGCGATCTCACCGCCATGGTTCTTTGATATCAAATTGTTGTTCTTTATTTTTTCGGTTGCCGCCACTTGATTTATATCGTTTCATATCCGCCGTCTGAAATTTGCTCAAAGACTTAAAATCCCGCCCCAGCTTTTATTTTTTTTAGCTATTTCCATTTTTTGATCGTTTCCTGTTCAAATACGTAATTAAACTCATGACCCGCTCCTTGGGTTGCGTAAAAACGCATTTGATAATTTGCATAAAACTGATAGTAATTACAATAATAAATAAAAGTCCATTGCCGAGAGATTAGCTCACCAAAATGCGCATCTCCATTTGAATACGACGAATGAAATCGGCTAACCGAATGGGAAATCTATGGCTCAGCTGCTGATAATCGAAAGCAAATTGAATTCATAATAAAAAAATAAGCCAATAAATTTGAGTTATTGTCATAATTTCAACCAAAGTGGCTGAGTTTTGTGCGTGTTATCGAAAAGAAATTCGTTGATCAGTTGGCTTTTCCATTTTTTTCTTTCCGTTTTTCGTAAGCCAAACTCGCTTGTCCAATAAAATGTACAGTTTATGTGACAGTTTAGCGATTAAAAAATGCATGGAAAACCAGAGATTAGGAACTGTTGATAGAGCTGGCAGCCCAAAGATGATATTTAAATGTAAATTACTAAATATAAGTTATTTAGGTGTTTTAAGTAGTGAAAGTGCTGTTCGAGGCTGGGGGAGAAATGGGAAACCCAACTCTCGAGTGGGTGCCAAGTGGCTTAGAGATGACGCAAGCCTGAGAGAGATGCGTGCATAATTAGAGCAAAGTTTTATGAGATAATTTGACCCTGCCCGGATGTCATCCATCTATCCGTCACAATGACCCTTGATCCTTGCTTAGAGAATAGATATGCAGGTACGGAGACGAGGGTAAATGAAAATAAATTAAAAGTAAAGCAATTAAAATGCAACCCTCTCCACTCCCCCTCCTCTCCAACCAGCAGCTATGGCCCATAGGGTTCCCGGTTTAAAATTACCACCATGATCGTTGTCGTTCGACAATTCCTTTACAGCTGTGTGGAGTACTCGAACATTCATTTCGTGTGCGCGCAACAACCACAAAAACTCATTGCAAACAAAATGATCGACGATAATGCGCGGCGGACCCCGAGTCAGTTGGTTCAAGACAACGTCTGGCAATAGTCCCGCATTTAGCGACAATTAAGAAATCAAATGTGGCCTGCGCCAGGCAATTGCATTCGAAACCGCTCACCAGGAGCAGCGGCAGCAGGGCCCGGCCACGAGTCTGCAAATATGCAATTAAATTGTTGACGTTGCCTGTCTTTTGTTTTCATCCTAATCCACATTGTGCGATCTGGGAACAGAGACCAAGTGAGCGGAACGGCCAAAGCCTTAGCCATTTGATGGCATTTCAAACGTTATTTTGTTTTCGCTCAAAATCTCATTGGAAAACCCTTAAAACAGAATCCCAGCTATTAATTTAATGCCTCAACTATTTGCGTATGTTTATGTGCATAATTAAATGAAATTTATAAGACCTTATAATGAGATTTTTATGCCCTACAATAGCGAAAACAACCCGTTCGTGGCAGCGTATTAGCTGCCACAGTCATAAAGCAGCATGAAGTCAGCAACCACATATGGTTACAGTTCGGTAATTTTCATTTTCATTTCAAGTGAAAAAAATCTATGAGCTGGAGAGATGTGTATCTCAACACACACACACAAACACACACTCGAAGAGATATAAATTGAAACGGGTGTGTCATTATTTCAACTGAAATTCATGCCACATGCAAGGCTGGAAGTTTCCACTCTGCGGCCAATGTGGGCAGACCCAACATTTTGACAGAACAGTTAGTCATTTAGCCGGCGAAGACAAGGTGTTGCCAAAATCAATAGAACATTTATTTGGCAACACTTGGCTAGCAATTTATTGTAACGACTACCACAGCCAACGTTCGAGTTTAGTCGATTGCATAAATTAACAGCTGGAGTCACAATACAGCTCATTTAAATAAAGACCACATCCAAACAGAAATTTGTAATGCTATCTAGGAATCAGCTAGCTCAAATTTATCTAATCTTTGAATGGTTGTAGCAGAAAGGGCGGTGCAAGTTAATTTCACTGGCTTTTAGGTAAAAACATTATCAGGCCTGTTCCCGTTTCCGAGTGGAATGAAAAAGTAAAACGATCGCAATTCCGAATCGTTTCCATTTTGGTGTTCCCGATTCCGAGTGAAATAGAAATCGATTGTCTTCTCGAATGAATATTCGAATCGTTATCGAATTTTTAATTCAGCCATAAGGCAGCGTTGACAATTTCGATCAGCACTGCGCAAGCTCTGACTCGAAATTGCAAACAGCTCGGTCTAATTTCGTCCGGTTTTCTTTCGTCGTCTTTTTGAGGTACAATTAAAAAAATATGATTTTAAATAAAAAATGAAGCCTCAATATATATGAATACTTCAAAGTCTCGACAATACTTGACATGTTAAAATAAAAATACCTGCAAGTTGAAAAGAATCACCGTTGCCAAGGAAATTGCCATTTACTTTTCATTCCACTGACTCTTAGGCAAAACTTTTGAAACGGAATAACTTGATTGTTTTTCGGAAACGGGAACAGCTACCAATTCGGATTCGGCAAGATCTGATCGAAATCGAAAACGGGAACAGGCCTGTATAGTTCGGTATCAGGACCGGAATCGATTTATGTCATTGTTTGTGTACCGGTATTCGAGAACTGACATTTTTGAAACCAATAATACCAAAAAGAACCTTGAGAGTGTACCGACACAGTGTCGGTTTTGAATGCAACAACAAAAATACACATCAAACACTTGTAAGTTTTAAAAAAAGTAAACGATTTTTTCCCAGCAAATCTTTGCTGTATTGAAATATATAGAAAATCACGAGATAAGCTTCTTTGAAAATTGTACATTTCTATGTGGCATTTTCTTAGACGCTCTTTATAATGACATGCCATGCTAAGAGGTAAGAACGGATAAGTTATTGTGTTGATACTTTTGCAGATATTAAGGAATCTTTACTCTTTCTGTTCAACTTAAGGCTGCGAACCTCTAAAATGTTGATGATGGTTAGCTGCGTCGATTTAAACCTGTTTTAAGGTTTAAGGATCGGCCAGTGGAGCAGTTTCTGTACTTATTAAACCTAAGGTTTTAGTTCTAATCTAGGAAAGATTGTTAGGGTGTTGACAAACGTTTTATACTCTCTACCAAAGTAAACAGAGTATAGTGTTGTTGCAAAAGTATATGACAGCCAGAAGGAAGCATCTCTGACGCCATTTACTATATATATTTTTGATCAGTATTAACAGTCTATATAGACATGTCTGGAAAGATATGGAAACTTCAACGAAATTGACTTAAATGATAGTTTTAAACGAACAATTGTGTGTATAATGATGTCCGGTTCGGTCTTAGGGTCGGGAGGCTAATTATATCAAAGTTTCGGTTTGATTTAAGAGCAAAAACAGTTTGGTTACGGACACAATAAAAACAGGGAGCGAAAGACAGTTTTAGTTCAGTTTTTGCTCAATTCTGTTGCTCTCAGAGCAAAGACAGCTATTTTCGTTACATTCTCTCTCCAATCTTTCACTGAACCTTTGGCCGAGAGCATACTTCCGAAGTGTTTAAGCGTATGTATATGTGGTCGAATGTTGTTCAAACATTAAGCTATAGGTCCCTTTCTCTTGTGCGCAAATTAGAAGCGCACAAGCCAAGAGATTAATAGGAGCTCGGCTTTGGTCCTTTGGAGCTGTGTCAAGCCATTTTACATTTTACAATAGGTTATGATGATAAAGGTAAAGGGCTGCGGTTTCGCTTGCTAATTAACAATTGTTAATATCGGTTAAGGGATACGGTTTCGGTTACTGGTTTTCAGCTCTAAAAATCTGTGTTATCCGATGTTTTAGAGCTCGTATTATGGCAATGAAAGACAATCTATTTTAAGACGGAGGGTTTTATTAAATTTTATTCAAACCAGTTGGGAAACATTATAAGGAAAACTTTACTTTTTACAGTTTAAGTCCCAGCCATATTCCCAGAAATCAAACGTATAAGCTCAAGCTCTCCTTTATTCCCATTTCGTTGAACCGGAGTGTAGGCATCTGTGAATGAATGTATCGAACTATGCAGCTGTATGCAAACGCCGTAAACTGGCAACTATTTTGATGGCAACTAAAAGTCTACAAAGTAACTAAATGCTGCTTAGCTTGTGCGCAATTAGAATAGCCAGGCAGTGGCCAGCAGGCCGGTGGTTCTTGTTGCTGTTGTTGTTGATGATGTTGCTGATGTTACTGTTGCTACATGCCTACATATGTTGGTGGTTGGTTAGTTGGCTGGTTGGTTTGTTTGCCATGGATCTAACTAGCTATCTATATTTGAGCAGATTGCGCTGCTAACCTCATTGCAATCTTGGCCTAAGCCGAAGTCAGAGCCACACAGACAAACTGACTGGCGGCCAAAGTGACTAACTGACTGCCTGGTTTGGCCAGATATCTCTCTGTGTTTGTGTGTGTAAATTGTAAACATGCAGACAAGTGTAATTTAGTTGTTAAGAGAGAAAGAGAGAGCGAGTTGTCGCAGAATTCTTGCCACTAACTGCTGCTGCTTCATTGACAACACGCTGACTTCTACAAATTGAAATTTAAAACGCTTCCTTTTGGAGAAATGCTAAACTGGTCGTCCGGCTGCCTGCCACATTTATTTAAATTGCAATTAGAGTGTGCGAGACAACTTATAATTAGCTTGTTGGCGGCTTAATTAGCCAAAGCCAAGGCACAGCTGTGGCCACCTTTCGACAGCTTCTTAAGAGATACACACAATAGAGAGGAGAGCTCTCGCATTATCAGCTGTTGGCTGGTTGTTTATAAAGCTGAAAGTCGTTAACCTTCGTTGTAACACATTCATCTTCATCACTCACTGCAGCAGCAGCAGCAGCCGTTGGTACAACAGCAGCAACACGCACACCGCTGCAACAGCTTCTACCACAAAGTCGTCTCGTCTTCGCAGCTGTAAAAAGAAGTCGTCTTAATCTTAAACGACGTCTCCATCCATCTCAGAAAGCAGCAGCCAGAGCGGCATCGACATGGCCATCGTCATCAGCTGCTCTTAGCCAAGTTGCTGGTTGTGTGCATTTGAAAACCAGCAAGGAAGTTGACTGACGAATTGATGAGCGTTAAGTAACTGACTCTCTCACTGCAGCCACTTGGCCTTTCGAAGGCAACTGCTCACTCCAACGCAAGTTTAGTTGGTAAACAGCTCACACTCATACTCACACACACAACCGAGAAGAATAAGAACCAGCAAATGCCCAGATCAGACAGCACACAAATTGTCACGCCCGTCAACATTTTGAAAGCATTTGAAAGTGTAGAACAACTAAATATGGTGAAAATTGGGCACACACTTCGAGTTGACACTTTCTAAGCCACATCTGAAGAATGCAAACAGTCGAAAAGGGTAAGGCGGATGTTTGTCCAGACACCGATCTAACTGTAAACGGGACAACAATGCAGCCGCAACAGCAGCAGCAACATCGAGTGAAATAATTAAAATTCCATGCTCATAACTTCCGCAATTAAGGCTGGAGGAGTCCTACCAGGAGTTGTGTTGGCCAGCAGCTAATTTCAACGCACAGTTGACGTGTTGTGAGCACTTCAAAGTGCCAGTGCCAGGGCCTGGGCCGGGCAAAGGCAACAAGAACTTGCCACTCGCTGCCACTGCCACCGCTGCTGCCGTATCTGTGAGATACAACATCGACCAACGCATGCCACACGGTACACGCCTGCACTAATGAAGTAATTCATTGAACCGTGCCACACCGCCATAGCTGGGCATTGCCATTAGTTTAGAGTTGGTTACGCTACCAGGCCACAAAACGTGGCGCCCTCGCCCTTTTATACACGAGGGTCACCATTGGTGTTTTCATAGAGTTTAGAACGCTGGATAATTCCATTTCAAGAATTTTCCAATCGTGTATTCAAACAACGAATAACTATGGGTATTTATAGTTTTTCTCTTGGGTTTTAATATTAAAGTCAAAAATTTCCCGTTTCTTTGAATAAAAGTTTTGCCAAGATTCGGCCAACATTTTCGCTTTCTCGTTTTATTCGTTGCAAGCAACACTGCGTAGGAAATAATTATATGTGCAAATCACTTCCAGCTGTTCGTTTTGGTTGATATGTGCGCTACAAACAGTTGATCCGGAAAATTAAGTTCACATATTTCAAGTAATTTTGATCATGTTTTTCATAAGTTTTGAATATTTTACAATTGGTTAGATAAAATAACTTGTGGAGGTAATTTGTCTGATCACGAAGAAGTTTCGTAATTGGTTTGAAAATTGCACATATTGCAATAAGGCTAACCGATATAGAAACAGTACTAAAAATTATCTTAATTATCTCTAAGTTATTATGGAACAGCTCCACAAAGCGGAAGACCAATATAAGTACCCGCTACAAGCGCCAGATACAACGTCTTGAGTTTGTGGATTTCATGAGTAGCGGACAAATTAAAAATAATATTGGCCTTATTGTAATCGCGCTGCGGTATTTTACGCTTCGATGTTCTTAGGCTTCTTCTTTAGAACGCTCTCATTCTCTCCATGTATGAAGGTGAATTGTTTAACAAAATGACGCAATCATAAGTTAGTGTTGGCCGTATTAAGCATTGGTACATCAGTATTTTACCTCTAGGCTTTATGTACTTCGAGGAGAATAAGTTTCAATGCTTTCGGCGATTGAATATGCGATTGAATTGAGATTTCTAGAAAAAACAGTTAGCCATTAAGAATATTGGACATTTAAGAGACAACACGTTTACATTTTGTCTAAATATTTTGTGATCTTTGTTGATTTTTGTTCAGCCATACAAATTATTTCTTGAGAATATAATGCTGAATATATTTCTTAAGCCCAATTTACACGGTATGGCCGGGTGGCTCAGCGGCTAGTGTGCGCGACCGCTATGTAAAAGGTCGTGGGTTCGATCCCGCCTCGGAACATCTAAAGAAAACTTTTTCTTTGTTCTCTGTTGGCGCCAGCTTTGTAGTAATTAGCCATGCAAAAGCTTCTCAAACTGCCGTTCGGATCCGGCGTTAAGCTGTAGGTCCCTTTCTCTTGTGCGAAAATTATAAGCGCACAAGCAAAGAGATTGAAAGAGGCTCGACTTTGGCCCTTTGGGGCTGTGTGAAGCCATTTTACATTTTACATACAATTTAAACGACTTGATCTCTCAGCTGAGTTTTGTATCTAAGTATTTGTCAGGCCGTGTAAAAGGGCGGCATAGCCTACTCAGCAGAGCAGGAGTAAAAGAACCGCCTCAAATTGGACTGACCTGTTGAACTGACCTCAATACTGAACTAAGTTTGAAAAACTCAGCTGAGCGACCAGGACGTGTAAATTGAGGTTTATTGAATAAAAAATAACGAATGAACTATAAGTATGTGATGATCTACTGCAGGAGAAAGAATGGTGCACTATAGACGATGTTGCGAAACGCAAAGATTCATTGTTTGATCACTTAACAGTGTAAAATATAAAAGTAGTTTACTTTTAACAGCAAAGTAGGAAAATCATTTGAGTACGAAATTTATGGTCAGAACATGCCACGTATACTTTTTCGTGTCAAAAACATTGTGTGCATATCTAAGTCGCAAACGGACTTATTGATTGTCATTACGAATGCCAATCTTATTAGAAGTTGAACGCGTTCGAATTTAAATGGTACATTAGTTAGACTCATTGGAAATCGATTTTCATAATTTCAAATTCCGACGTATAATAAGGGTGACATGCCGGCAAAATTCAGTGAGTCCTAAAACTCTGTTGGATATTTTACAGCGTTGTTGGCATCGCATCGATCGATTTGTATCATGTCAAGTTGCCTGGGAACGACTGCTGAATTTTGAAGTTTATATCGTCGACATCCAAGTTTGTTGCTGCCAAAATGGCTCTTTTTCCCAGCCACGCAAAATTTATGTATTGAGTGTGTACATGGGGAAATAGGTATTCAATGAGAGCATTTTGCGAATAAATCTTTATGCATCCAGTATTTTCTTGGACAGGATCTTTTCAATCGCCGATATCAAACAATTGGTTGGACAATGTGTCAGCAGATAAATCATATAAAATTTAGCACGCACTACGTTGTGGTGCATAACACATGCAGAATGAAATGTCAAAACGACTCGATGCTTCTCGAGAATGATTTGCGTATTTGCAATTAAAAGTTCGATGAGGCGGAGTGTGCCATCCGATTTTAGTTTCCATCAAAATATTAACCTTATTCCTGTGCGACCTTATGTTATCCACCCAAAATTTGAATTCAATCGAATGTTCCCAATCCCAATAGTAGGAGTAAAGATCTTTGGAAAGAATCTTCATTATAAAAAAATAATATTCTTAACGCATAAGCCAACCCTCGAACCAGTTGGTAGGGACTGTTTCTAGTTATTAACTCAATTTTTGTGTTCTTTCTTTTTTATGTGGCAAGCAACTGCCACCGGCTGCACTTCCTGGATATGTGGCACATTAGATCACTCGCCGCGACAGACAGGCGATCCGCAAATTGTTCGTGTGCTGGCTTGACCTCACCTTAAAATCATCAAACCGGGCACTCCCATTATCAGCGAGGTTACCGCCAGCTGACCAAGCCCGGTTGAGAAAAATGTCTTTGATAATTAAGCGGGCCGTCGCTTCGTTCCACTCACTCACATTCTAACGATTGCACTTTCCCGAAAAGCGCAAAGAACTTTATCTGGCAGGCGGCAGGCCAGGCATATAAAGTAGCCAGAGCTTTAAGTGGAGAGTGGTCGGAGTTGGAGTTGGAGCTTGGAGTGCTAAGTCCCATCATCTTAATAGAAAAATGCGTGTGTGTGTGCTGCTGTGTTGTGCATATCAAAATCCATTAGTGGCTTTTGTGGAAATAATCAGCAACGACACCAAAAAGAAACAACAAATAAACTGCAAACTGCTCGCCACAGACGATCCTCTACCTTTCTCTTTCACTCGCTGCGGTTTTGGTCATATCCCCCGTATCTGTGCCCCGGCTAAGTGAACATTTGTAATGGTCAGTCAGGCGGCCACTGCCTCGTCTATCAGCAAACGCGTTTGTTAGACTGTCCGCAGTAAATGCGGATACTGACAGACAAACAGACATATGTACGTACACATGTAAGCAGGAATGTGTGCTGTTTACCCACAACAGCACAACAACATTGGCTGCATCTAATCATCTGTTTTCGTTGTTCATTTCAAACAGAGCGTATCAACGGGCTGCGTGGAGAGCGATTTGTAGAAAACATTACAGCTGCGGTTATTTGGCGGACGTTCTTTATTATCGTGGACGCCGCGAACTGGTCATAGTTGTAAATAATTGCATTTAATTATAAATTCTGTAATGAGGCGGAGGCAAGTATTTTTTATGTCCGCTGGCGATTAAATTTATCAGCGTCAAGTGGTGATTGACTTGTCGGCATGCAAATGTGTAAGCAACAGGCATATTTACATAGTGCCTGCTAGGGCTGTAAATCATATTTCTTATAAATAAGATTCTTCCATATTATTTATGACCCTGCCCATGGCAGACAACCAGCTGACGTCAGCGTAGGAGATGCATTGGGAATCATTTAATCTGGGCCCCTGCCCATCATTGCCAACATGCCTAACTGCGTATAAACTACCAAATCCCTGAATTCATTCATAAAAAGCCCATTAAGTGTCGAAGCATATTTCCAAGATTTATGCCAGTTTTTGTTACCCACATAGATTTATGCGCGATTCGACCTTAAGCAATTTATTTCGGTATTTATAAATGGCGACATTTGTAGCCTTTGAGTCTTAGTGTCAATATAAAAAGTTTTTACGATCCGTCGAGAGAGAAAACGCATAAACAGTTAGCTGCCTGTCCGCCTGAATCTATGAAATTGAAAACAAAATCAGACCAGACAGCTAAGGTGCGTATCAGATTTATAGAACACTGCAAAATTTGAGTTTCATTTTGGGGTATTCAACAAAAGGCTAGAATGCAAAATGAAAAAAGCAAGAATGTCGGTCAAGCCCGACCATAATATACCATGTACCTCCCAAAGTAAGTGTTAAGGTTTGTGAAGTAAAGTCCATCCATGTCCAATCTGTAAAATTTTCATAAAGATCGCATAATAAATAGCGGAGTTATATGAAAATAACCCTCTGTCATACATTTAGATCTAACAAAAACACATTGCATTCTTTTAGGCGCTGTCTGCAACACATCTTTTGTTATAGACTTTGTTATAGACTTGTAATTAGCAAGCATGCGCTGTCTGTTTACATAAATTTTATATGCTTACATTAATGTTAATGCTCTGTTCATTAACATATGGAATGGAATGGCTATTGAACATTCTTTCCCTAGGTAATGGGTATATCGAAGTAGGGCAGGACCACTTTTAACTTGTCCTCTCGTTTTCTGTTTATTTTAACCCCTTTTAGTCCAAATAACTTTCCAACTGAAGGCAATGGTTTGTTTTTGTTTCCTTTTGACCGGTTAAAGTATTCAAAGTATTCGGTGCGGGTGTGTAAGTGAGTGTGTGTGCTTGGCCATCCGACTCCCACTGCGCACCCCCCTCCACCTACACTACCTTCGTCAAACGTCAAACAACTCCACAAAATATATAAAATTTTCAGTAACGAAATTAAACATGTTTCAGCAAAATTCTTTGGTCAAGAAATTCGCCCTAGGATTAAGAATTTTCATTCTTCTGACATGGAACATTCTGGTTTAAAGACATGGAGCATTCTGGTTTAAAGAATTAAGTTCTTAATTAAGTCCTTTGCTTGTAGACTAAAAAAAGGATATACTAAAGTAGTGCAAATGTATGTAACAGGCAGAAGGAAGCATCTCCGACCCCATAAAGTATATATATTCTTGGTCAGCATCAACAGCCAATTCGATATAGCCATGTCCGTTTGTCCGTATGTCTGTATGAACACCTTGATCTCGGAGACTAGAGGAGCTAGAGCCACCAAATTTTGTATGTAGACTCCTATTGTCCCTACGCAGATCAAGCTTATTTCAAATTTTGGCCACGCCCCTTCCCGCCCCCACAATCAAAAATGTTGAACAGCTCCTACAATTTTAAAGATATTAAGCTCATAGTTCGGTAGTGTATGTGCCCAATATCTACAACTCTGAAAGTTTCATAAAGATCGGATAAAAAATGAGAGTTATAAAAAACGTTGCATTCTTTTTGGCGCGCAGCGTATTTGCTTATAGGAAATGTTTTAAGTATGCTCTGTTAACTAATATAAGGGAAGGCTATACAACTTAATATTCTGGTAACGGGTATATCGAGTCGGGCGGACTGACTTAAACTACCTCTCGTTTTTTGAATTGTCTGCTCGCCTGTGTCTCCGATTGCGAAGAAACTTTGGGAAATGTATGAACACTTGCATGGGAAGGTTTCCAAGTTGCAAAAACTGCCGGAAAATGTTCCACAAGCCGTGAAATTTGCAATTTATTTCGTCAGTGCAGACTGGGGTGGTTGGCGCCAACTAAGGTCAAAAACCGCCAAATTTGCCATATTTCAAAGGTTATGAAAGCGCTTAATATTTAGATTATAATGCAGGCGATTGTAAACAGAAGATGCAGGTTGAGCGGTCCAAAATGATTATTTTTAATTAGAGCCTAAATCAGCGATGGGATTTGCTCAGCTCGCCTTTCCTTCCAGTCTGGCCAGTTATTCTGCCTTAAAAGCAAGGCGCAATAAAATTCCGAATGCCAACAACAATAACGGCTCAATTAACGCTGTACTTCTGTTTGCTTTTTCTGCCCACCGCTGGCCTAGATCATTTTGAAGATTTAATAGACATCATTTGTGGACGGGTAAATAGGAGGAAAACAAACAATTATGGGCAGCACCGATCGCAACGGTGATGGGCAGCACTTCACAGGTATGTTATAGTCGGGCTTGACCAACTATCTTTCTTGTTTTTTCTGTTAAAGTCGCTGGACTGCTCCCAAAAGCAAATTTTATGCCCACCGCTAGTTTAGATTAACTTTAAGACGGGTAAATGGATGTAAAGATGGAACGGTTAAAAATAAAGCGATATTTCCCTATTTTTTCATCGCACCTCGATGCGGAGATTTTCAATTGGATTCCCAGCCACAAGTGCATAAGCAGAAACGAAATGTCGGATGTCGGAAAATCTAGAACCTGGAAATTAAAGTTACTTTTGCAACTACTACAAGCATTATTAGAACTTCGGTTAACGGTTAAGTATGTATATTAATCCCTTATAGGAGTCTAAGCCATTCAACTGATTTTTACGAAATTATGACAGTATGTTTATATCGATCAGGATATGTCTTAAGTCTGTGAACTGGTTCGAAAGCGGCTAACAACGGTTCAAAAGCAGTTCAGATCCACACTTTTCGTTTGGAGAATTGTTCTCAGAACTTATTTAAGCTATCAACTGGTAATTTAGTTTGGTTTTCTCAATTTAAAACTGTTAATATCGAATTGCAGCCAGTTGAAACTTGCTAATAAAAGCTTTAATAAGAATCATATTCTCACCATGCAAAGGAGTTGGACGACGCCGGGTATTCAGCTAGTACATCAAAAACTGAACCTATGTTTTCCCGAACTGTTTCTTCAGCATTATAACATTAACTAAGAAGAATTCAACTCTCTCCAAATCAAGCCTCGTTGCCCTAAATATACGCAACATACCTAATACATGTATGGAAATGGGGAATTGTTGACTATTTAGTATTTTTATTGCCAGAGATCAGCGCCTTTGTGGTGTTCTATTAGTTGTTCTCTGCCAGCGTCAGTTTTGGCAATTGTTCAAGGCTGAAAATCAACCGGTGGCCACAAAATTAAATACAAATTTTGTACACAAAAAGCGCTGACTAATTTGTGATAGGCCGAGCCACAACAAATGGGATTTCAGATATATGCAAATCTTTTCTCTTCAACGACCTACTTGTAGATGCCAGCTAATCAATAGAAAGTTCTACTCAGAGCATTTTCTTCTAGGCAGTCTGGTCTGGGTTTGTTTATTTTGTTTGTTTATTTGCTTATCAGCAAGGCGGCGTCTCTAATTAAATTTTCTTTCCTACCTTGCTGGTGGTTGTTGTTGTCTTTGTGATCCGGTGCGTGCGTCGGCCAGGCAAACTAATTAAGTCACAAATACATAACGCCAGCTTTTATCAACCGATAAAATAAAATAAGAAAGAAAACAGAAAAACAAAATCGAAATGGAACTGAAACTCATGATTATCAAAAGCAGTCGAAATTAAATGGGACTGATAAAAGAAACCAAGTTTTCCCCTACAACAAACCAAATTTTATAACAATTGCTGACGCTGCTTGAACGTCGCTCTCATCAATCAAAACTCTCGAGTGGTGTCCCGCAATAATATTTATAATAACTCACATTTTTTTCGCGTACGCAAATGCCTTTCAACGTTTTCAATTTCATTTAGAGGCCTTTAATTGCCGAAATCAATTCAAAAAGCCAGTTGAACGCGCTAAAAGCAACTACAGCAGCAGCCGCAACCCGAAACAACAAACCAAAAATTTCAATAATTATTAACAAGACGGCGAGTTCATTAGCGCCGCGGGCGAACGTACGAAAAGTGTGTGTTTTTTTTGTGAATAGAAACACAAATAAATGTTGGGTAATTAAGACTTGTCTTCTGTGTATGTAGATCTTAAACTTGTACATTGTAGTGGAAAAATGTGCGCCTCGCTATGGCCAAAAGGCGTTTTCGAAACTTGTTCTACAACTTGTTTCTACTAGAATTGCACACCGAGAGTCGGGGCGATAATGTGTGGAGCAGCAGCACCAGCACCATATGCGATAATGCTGCGGAGCCCATGATATAATATAATTGGAATGCGCTGCAATTGCCAGAGCTGGGCTCAACTTACCGCAGTAAATTTCCATAAATTTACATGCCATAAATCAAATTGGAAATGTTCTTCACCAGCGCTAGGCGATCTCTCTTATCTGCATTGGCTGTCTGGCCATTCTTTGCCCGAAGAAACGAAACAGTGTGCGTCTGCGGTTGTTATCAGTTTTCGAGCCGACAAAGTTTAGTCAACTCTGTGGCTGCATTTCCTCGTTAAGCAGATGACTAAACACCCCACGCAGTGCAAGATGCACGTTCACGTTATTTGGTTAAACAAAACACAGCCGGCGAAAATGGCAAATGCTGACAGCGATGAACTCATTCATTTCTTTATTGACTGAAAGGTTGCCTGTCTTAATGGGACCAAAGGAAATGCAGGAAACAACTTCTCTGTGAGGTATTAGTCATGCTTACACAATTCGCTGATAAAGTTCAAAACTTAAATGTTCTGTTCCCTTTAACCCTAAGCCTTATTGCAATTGACACTTACGTCATGCAACGCGACATCAACTTTTTGGCCCGTCAGCAAGTTAAATATTATAAAATTTTGTCTTCACTTTTTTTGGGCTTGCTTGATTTGCTGGTGAGTCAGTCTGCCTGTCAGTCTGTCTGTCTGTCTCTTGGTTGGTTGTAGATTACATATGGCGCTACTCATTGGTCAGTGTCGTTGATAGCACTCTGGCAAAAATGCACGTTTAGGAAATTTTTTATGGTATTCTGTTTTGCTTGTTGTGGAAGTCAAAACAAAAACAGCTAAGCGACGGCGGTGCTGGGTGAGCTGAAAACCGGGTGTCTGTATATTTATAAACTTACGACTTTCTCAATACAAATACTTATATGTATATGGTAGAACATTCTGTCAACTAACCTGAAATGAAAAGAAAATAGTAGAAAAATGGTTAATTGTGTTGTAAAAATTGGTCTTTGTAATAAAATTTCAGCTTGTCTATATTAACCCTGGACGGTCATCGTTCGTCGATTCGGCTACCAAAATGCATGTATAGTACATCAAATGTACATGAAAATAAGGTTGCAAAAGAGCTATATCAGAAAAACCAAAATTTAAACTAATCCAGGACTTCTTCAAAAAATCTGTCAATCCTGGCGCCCATGGCGGTCATGTTATTTTGTTAAAGTCAATTTTATTTTAGCTTTTTTTGACATATGACATGACAAGTTACATGAATAAAAAAACGAGAAAGCAAAACAAACTTCGTCTGTGCCGAAGTTTTAACACCCTTGAAACAGATCATTCCTATGGCAGCTACAACAAATAGTCGACCGGTCTGCGCGGTTCCGACATATTCGGTGTTCACACACATTCCAACCGAATTCCAATTCTTACAGCCACAGAAATCTCTTTCCGTTGGTTTTAAACCACTTGTATTTTGTTAGGAGATTTTGGCCAACTGACCAAAGGCAATACGCAAACCAATGCAAGCTAGCAAGGACACAAAAAATGTTTCCAGGTAGAGATTTCTGTGTCACCCCCGATTATCAGTGTGCAGTTTAAAGATGACTCTTAGCGAAATTTCAGCATGATAGCTTCAAAACTGAGGACGGACAAAGCTCAAGCGACTCAGCTCGTCATGCTGATTAAGAATATATATAATTTATGTGGATGATTCCTTCTATGCGTTCCAAACTTCTGAACCATTTTCTTAGTCTTTTTGTTGTGGGTTTTATGGAGATGAATCGAACGATGCCGATACTCATAATATAACGCAGGTCATTGCTCAAATTCATTGTCATTGAAAACTGAACTACTCGAATCTGTCTGTTGTTAAACGAGTAATTGACCATCTGAATTGAAACGAGATATACCCGTTACTCAGGGAAATTAATGTCCCTTATATCAGTAAACAAAGCATTTACATTATTAATGAGAACATTTCAATATAATGTAAGCAACAAGCGCCAGCGGCGCCAAAAAGTATGCAACATTATTTATAACTTTTATAACTTTGACATGTACTATCCGATCTTTATGAAACTTTCAGAGATTGTAGATATTGGGTACATACACTACACTGCATATGAGCATATGAATTTTAGGATTTATTCAACATTTTTTATTTTTGGGCGGAGTGGGCGTGGCCAAAATTTGAAATAAACTTGATCTGCGTAGGGACAATAGGAGTATACATACAAAATATGGTCGCTCTAGCTCTTCTAGTCTCCGAGATCTAGGTGTTCATACCGACAGCTGGACAGACAGACGGACAGACGGACATGTCTTTATTGACTCGACTGTTGATGCTGATCAAGAATCAAGAACAAGAAAATTGTCCGGATGTTTGTAACGCATAGAAGGAAGCATCTCCGACTACTTAAAGTATATATATTCTTCATCAGCATGACGAGCTGAGTTGATTTTGCCTTGTCCGTCCGTCTGTCCGTCAGTTTCTATGCTATCTCCTCCGTCGGTTTAAAAAGCTATCCTCACCAAACTTTGCACGAAGTCTTTTGGTACAAATACGCTGCACATTTGTCGGAACCGGCCGTATCGGATGACTATAGCATATAGCTGTAGTAGGAACGATCGGTCGAAAAACTAGTTCTTGTGAAAAAAACAATTTTGTTTTCAATTGAAACGCCTCCAAACTTCGTATTTCTTAGTTTACTACACCGAAAAATCAAAGTGTTGATCCCGGACGGGTTCAATTTACGACATTTCTAGAACAACCCATTATTAATCGCGTTTTGGATAGAGTTGATTCCGAATGGATGAATTTTTTGGTTCAGTGTATGCTTTTCCATGATTCCACCAAATTTGGTCGAAATCGGACATCTATATAGAATAGCTGCCAGAGAAAAGTATAGTCTGAAGAGTAGCCTTAGTTAGAAAACTTTTTTGTTTTCCATGGAAATGTCCTCAAAGTTGGTATGTATTTGTTTAATATGCTTCCACACGATTCTACAAAGTTTGATTAAAGTCGGATGACTATTGCATATAGCTGCCATAGGAACGATCGGTCAAAAAACCAGCTCTTGTGAGAAAAACTTTTTTGTTTTTAATGGAAACGTCCCTGACGTTGGCAAATATTTATTTTAAATAGCTTTACACAATTTTACAAAGTTTTGTCAAAATCGGATGACTATAGCACATAGCTGCCGTATGAATGATCGGTCGAAGAAGAAGTTGTTGTGAGAAAAACTTTTTTGTTTTAAATAGGATCGCCTCCAAATTTCGTAATTAACAGTTTGTTATGCTTTTCCATGACTGCACTAAGTTTGGTCGAAATCGGACACCTATGTAGTATAGCTCCCATAGAAAAGTAAGGTCCAAAAAGAAGTCTTATTTAGAAAAACAAACTTCGTGGATATGCAAAACTTCGGCCGTGCCGAAGTTAACTTCCCCTATTTTTAAATTTTGATTTCGAAGTCAAAAGTAAACAAAAGCCTGCCGATTTCTGCCGGAATCCAAGTGTACGCGATTTGTGCCAGCCTTTGTACCCTAGTGTAAATTGGCTATAAAGAATGTAAAGTTGTTTAATAGGAGTTTTAAATATAAAATCTCTAATCTTATAAAACAGGACGAAGTGCTCTTCGAATTTGACGACACTGGATAAGATTAAGTAAAATCATTTGGTATACTGCATAAGTCTTAACACTTTTAATGAACTTAGGGCTTTCAGGTGAATCGTATTCAATCCAAAATATTTTAAGGCTGATACTAAAGTTGTGTTATGTTTTATATTTCATTTTCTTTTTGGCTTATTCCATGTGTACTTTTAATTATATATCAAGCAAGGTCATTTACCTCTCACAAAACCCTCGTGGCTGTCTCTTATATTGTGAGCAAAAACACAAACCACAAATTGTCGCTAGTTTATTTGGCAATTTTCCTTCACGCTTCGAAGCTCGGCAGGTGATCTAATTCAAAGGCGTCGAATGGCTGGCAATTTCGGTGCATAATTAGGCTCAATTAATTTTGCATAAAAGCGGAAATGGAAAAGTGGGCTCTCTGAGCGAGCAGGCGAGTGTCCGCTGATAATTGCCTAGTGCAAAAAAAATACTTCTCTTAATGATAGACATTCACTTTTATGGACGCGCGAGGTGTGTATATTAATGGAGTGAAATTTCTGGTAATTGAGCGCGACGAGCTTTGACTTTGGGTGCGCATTTGATGAATTTTTGAGTGAGACTTTGCAGCAATTTTTGGCTAAGGCCTTTGCCTTCTTCTGCTGCATTTGTTATGCAAATCAAGTGCCGCCATATGTATAAGCATATATGTATATGAACTAAGTAAGAAACCGAAACTCGGTGGGGCCAGAGCCGGAGATGGAGCCCGCCAGACCAGACCAGACCGGGCCAGGCCAGGCCAGACCAGCACAGCACAAAATTGAAATAAACTGAAACTGCGAACTGGTTGTGTAGGCAGCACACGTACAAGGTCTTCAAATATGGCTCTTTTTTCAGCCGTTTGCTAGTTTTTTGTTAGTCTTTTCTAACCATTTTTCTTCTATTTCTTGTGTGTTGGATTTTAGACGCTATAATAGCATTAATTTACCATACAATTTCATATTTATGGCCATTGTACGCTGAAGTGCAATTCGTTTTTTTTTTTTTTTGGTTTTGTTATTTTCAATTTGTGCAGTTGCCCCTCGTTTTCGATTTCTGTTGTTGTCTTGTTGTTTCGCATAGCTCTCTGTGTGGGCGGTTTGTTTGGTTTTGCGCCCCCCGTTTTTATTTTTATTTTTAATTAAGTTTGTTTTGTTGTGTCACCCCCTCAATTGTTCGATTCACAATAATTGATTAATTTCTGTTAATTTTTATTGCTGAACCTTTTGCCTTTGTTTGTTACAGGCAGGCAGAAACGTAGCGATTAGAATGTGTGAATCAACAACCTTACGTGTTCAACTGACTGATAATTTGCCTTGCAATATACATGAATATCGACAAAGCATCGCATTCATTCGCCCCCTGGGCGCCTTGACTGATTCCCCTTCTCCACGCTTGCTGGAGTGTGTGATTCGTGTGCAGCGATGGCGCCATTATAAAAATAAATTGGCAAATATAATGATCTAATATTTGATAGTGGAATAAGTTTGAATAATGGGTGTCCCTTGAAGATGTTCCCGTAAAGCAAGGAATAGTGAATTATAATTATTTTTTTAATAATGCGAAACATATCCTTATACCATTCGAACCAAGTAAAATGGAAGGAGCGCCGAGTATATAAAGTTTTGCGCAAAAGTATGTAACAGCAAGAGGAAAGCACCTCCGACCCTTAAAAGTAAATATATTATTCATCGACATCAACAGCCGAGTCAATATAGCCATGTCCGTCTGCCTGTCCGTCTGAACAAACAGATCTCAGAGATGGTATGAGATAGAGGTTTGACTATATGAGGCATAAGTTTCTTTTACTTGCAGGCACAGCAAGTTTATTTTAAACTTTTGCCACGCCCTCTCCCGCCTCCGCAATTTCCAAAAAACGTCATAGCTTCGTCAGTTTTATAGTTAGAATTCTTTTTTTTAACTTTTTATTTCTAATTCATTTCTTCTCTAATCTCAACAAATCAAAGTTTTTGAAAAACATATACGAGGTGTGTTCAAAAAGTATCGCGAATTTCGTGTTTTTTCAAAAATAATTTATTTATTCATTAATATCTATTTTGTCCCCTTCAAAGTAATCCACATGAGATATTATACACTTGTGCCAACGGTTTTTCCAATCTTCGAAGCACTTCAAAAAATCTAGCGTAACGTCGTCCTTTCATGGGCCTCTTCAGTTTAGGGAACAAGAAAAAGTCACAGGGGGCCAGATCTGGGGAATACGGTGGCTGCGGCATCATTAGTGTGTTGTTTTTGGCCAAAAAGTCGCGCACAAGCAACGATGTGTGAGCAGGAGCGTTATCGTGGTGCAAAAGCCAATTTTTGTTCTTCCACAAATCCGGGCGTTTCTGGCGGATTGCTTCGCGCAATTTTGGCATAGCTTGCAGGTAATATTCCTTATTGACCGTTCTTCCCTGTGGCAAGAACTCATGATGCACCACGCCCCTGCAATCGAAGAAAACTGTCAGCAAAACTTTCACATTCGACCGAACTTGGCGCGCTTTTTTCGGTCTTGGTTCGTGCGGCAGCTTCCATTGAGATGATTGAGCTTTGGTTTCCCCGTCATAACCATAAACCCACGATTCGTCACCAGTTATGACCCTCTGGAGCAAATTTGGGTCGTCGCAGACAGAGTTTAACATCTCATTAGCAATGTTCATGCGATGCTGTTTTTGGTCGCGATTGAGCAATTTTGGTACGAATTTCGCGGCGACCCGTCTCATGCCCAAATCATTGATAAAAATCGAATGGCACGAGCCAATCGATATGTTTAGGTCCTCAGCAACTTCTCTAACGGTGATTCGACGATTGGCCAATACCATTTTCTCCACTTCATTAATTTTTTCGTCTGTTGTTGAAGTGCTCGGGCGTCCAGTACGCTCTTCGTCGTTCACATCTTCTCGGCCTTCTGAGAACATTTTGTACCACCGATAAACGTTGCTTCGGTCCAAGGTAGCTTCTCCGTATGCCACAGTCAACATTCGGAATGCATCCGCGCACTTAATTTCGTTTTTCACACAAAATTTGATACAGGTTCTTTGATCCATTTTTTTGAATAGGTAAAAATCGAAGACGATCCAAAACACGTGCAAGCAAAGCAGCTGTCAACAATTAAGTGAACATTCAAAATGGCCGAGCTTGTCGGCATAAGTGAGAGACATGAGTACCTACATAACGCCACAAAAAAATCGGAATTCGAATATACGCAACCCGCGAAAATTCAAAATTCGCGATACTTTTTGAACACACCTCGTATTAATTGTCTTTAAACAAAAAGTAAAAACAGTTTCACAAACCCTTTAAATGAAATATTTCTTTAAGTCCGCCAATTTTGGCTGGACACAATAATAGGTGTACGAATATAAATGCTTAAATTAAATCAATATTTCACTATTTTTGGTCTTGTTTTATGTTAAACTAAGTATCGATAAATCCGACCAACACCATGCCATGAAAAGCAGCCACATACCATTAGGCAAACACCTCCATGTTTCACAGTTTTATATGTGTACTTGGGATCAAATTCTTTGCCTTTTTTTTTTTATTTTTTTATTTTTATTTTATTTTATTTTATTTCGGTTTCGTCGCTCCAGAGGATATTACGCCATTTTTTCCCATCCTCCGGTCCGCACCAGGTTCTACGATCTAATGCAAATTTGTTCCTCATCTGAAAATTTCCCGACCAAAGCAATGGAACCCTGCGAGCAATCCTACCTGGTAGGCCAATCGTCGCCGAACGGTCCGTGATCACACAATATTCCCAGTTTCATTCGCAATCGACCTGGGAGACTTGAACGGGTCGCGTTTAAGCAACTGAACCATGCGATCGTCGGTCTTAGATGATGATTTTCCAGGTGCTCCTGGTAATTGTATTTATAAACTAAAGGTTAATGTTTTGCTTCATACATCTATTATATTGACCAGCCGATTTTGCAATCTAACCAATAAAACAATCCACCATTTTTCCCAGAAAGCTAATTAATTCCGGGAATTAACTTAATTCGTACCGAACCAGTGTGACCATATTAAAAAGTCTAGCTTCCTTATTAAATATTATGTTTATATCGATTTAAGTCGATATTTAAAAAAAAAAACACCTATTATATTGTCCATGAGTGTAGCTGAACTCAGACGTTGGGAGGTACAGAGTATATAATAATCGGGCTTGATCGACTTGCTAACATGTTTTTCCTGGATATATCGAACACTTATAGCTAGTTTTCCATCATCTCCTTATTTTTTCTACTTCTATATTTTCCTGAGAAAGAGTGAATGTGGGTTTCCTGAAACACTTTTGCTTACAAATTGCTTGAAATTGTTTCCTATGCTTAAACTTTCTAATCGAATGTGGGATGATTTTTCAGTTGGCACTCAATAAGTTCTACTTCCAGCCCTCGTAATAATTGAAAATTTATTTATATATGGCTTTACACCCGTAATAATTCACTCCGTTTAAAAATGCTCATTAGCAAAGGCCCTTTCTAGATAAGGCCCTAAAAGTGTGGCACCTACGCAACCAAGCAACGTGTGAGTTATGTTCAAATTTTGCCAAAATTGAAGTATGCCAAATAGGGTTTTGCTTTGAAATTCGGTCATACGTTGCACGGGGGCTACGTGATCCACGGAAGCCGCCCTTTTAAGGCGCGACAGCTCAGCCACTTACTATGAGTGTTGTTAGTCAGCACTGGGCAAGTGGATGGCGTAGCACGGTTGTTGGCTGTCGCATTGATTTGTTTGCATTTTCACATTTATTTATCAACAAATTACGCTGTAAACAAAACGTAAACAGAACAGGGCAGAGAGAGAGATAGACTGGATGGGGGGAGGGCAAATATGCATAGTATGGCAAAAGGTTAATTATGCGGGGGAATTTTCCAATACAATTTTCTCGTAGTTGAGTTTTAAGTCAGCTCGTCAATCAGTTGTGTGTGTGGCTTTTGCATGAAAATCGTGTTTTCAACATTTTCACTGCATTTTTTTTCTTACAGCCAAACAAATTTTTTGACAAGCAACTGACAGAAATTGACAAGCGCACGAGCAATGGGCCGGCAAATGCCAGGGCGACCATATTGGAAGAACGATGTGAAAGATGGTTCCAGCTGTGAAAAGGTCAACAGACAGAGAGACCAGACAATCAGACATTTAGACATGCTGTGTGTGTCGTGCAGAGCTGTTGTTGTTGTTGCTGTATGTTGCCTCACTTTCGAATGGTCTTCAAAGAAAAGAAAAGTGTGGCCTGAGAACCTGAGAAAGGCATTTCTCGGCAAGCTAATATTGACAAATTAAATGCAGGTTAATGTGATTTTAAAGCGTGTGATCGTGCGGAGAAAAGCCTGCTGTGAGCTGGTTAAGAAGGATACCAAATACGCTCTTCACTCAAGCATTTGAGGCCACATATGTGGTGCATGCATTGGCCAGTGGCAAGTAAAAATATACAAATTTCAGTGCTTAACTACAGAGAACTAACACACACACATGAGTACCACAAAACTGGCAGCCAAAGGCAAGGCAATTCAAAAGTCATTGAGGCGCAAAAGTCAGGCATAAATATTTCAAATAGCGTTTGCTGGCCCCGCTGGCACTGGGTCTGGGTCTGCGGCCAGCGTTGTGTGGCATAATTTGGTGAGAGTTCGAGTTCAACAGCTGAAAAACAGCCACACAGCTCCAGCAACAAACACATTAACTTTGAAATAAGAACAGCACGGAATAACAAAAAGAGCTAGAGAGAGAGAGCGAGGGAGATTTATCCGACAGAGACGGACGTTGTAATAGACTATGTCTACGCTGATGACCTCAGTTAAAAATAAATAATACTTTACATTGTTTGAAATTAGTTGCTGTTTTTGGTTCTTGCCCTGTGCTTGCTGTGTGTTTTCCATTTAAGTTCAGGGTGGCGCTGAATGATAATGATCAACTTCATCATCATGACGTTGGCGACAACATGGGGCGCCTCATGCGCCCCAACATACAAATCATTTTGTCAACTTTGCTTGCACGGCAGCTGGAGCAGAAGGTATGCATGTTTTCGATGTAAATTCTTGTACGACATTTATCACTGTGGAAATTGATGAACCTGTCTGCTATATATGGCAGCATTATTAGCCGAAGTTTTAGCTAAGAAACCGCAAAATATTGGAGCGACAAGGCATTTTATAACCAAAAATGTTCATAAAAAACTTTTTTTTTCGATTTTGACTTGCCAACCGAACAGTCCTTTGGCAGCCATAAGGATATAGTCATCTGTTTTTGACCAAATTTGACAAATACCTTTAAAAGCAAATAAAAATAATTTTGGACAAGTATAGGCGCGCAAGCATTTATAACGAAATTCTTTTTTTCACTAATATCTATTTTCCGACTGACCTTTCGTAGGGCAGCTATATATATATATCATTCGATTTTAAGGTTAAGCCCTTATACGAATATATATCATCCGATTTTAAGAGTAAACCCTTGCACGAAAACTAAAAGTGTTACAAGCGGGTTTTTTATTCGATAGGTAATCGGTAAAACTAAATTTGGATTTTTTATACCCTTGCAGAGGGTATTATAAAAAATTGTCCGTATGTTTTTTGCATATTCTTCATCAGCATGACGAACTGAATTGATTTAGCCTTGTCCGTCCGTCTGTTTCTATGCTATTTTCTCAGTCAGTTTGAAAGCTATCTTCAACAAACTTTGCACGAATTCTTTTAGTACAAATACGCTATAGCATATAGCTGCAATAGAAACGATCGGTCGAAAAACTAGTTTTAGTAAGAACAACTTTTTTGCTTTCAATGAAAACGCCTCCATGATTCCACCAAATTTTGGTCGAAAGTGGTCATCTATATAGTAAAGCTGTTATTGAAAAGTAGTCTTAGTTAGAATATATTAAGTTGTCATATATTTATTCTACAAAGTTTTGTCAAAATCGGATGACTATCACATATTGATGCAGTATGAATAATCGGTCGAAAAAGAAGTTCTAGTGTAAAAAACTTTTTTGTTTTAAATGGAATCGCTTCCAAATATTGTAATTGTTAGTTTGTTATGCGTTTCCATGATTCCACTAAGATTTGTTGAAATCGGAAATGTATATAGTAGTCTTGGTTCCCAAAAGTAGTCTTAGTTAAAAAAACTATTTTGGTTTCAATGGATGCTGCTATATGAACTTCGTCCGCGCCGAAGCTAACTTTTCCCTATTTTTCTTACTTAAGACTATTATTCAGACGATTCTTTTGCATGAAAGCCGTACTATATTCGTTATCCGATTTCGACCAGAATTAGTGGAATCATTAAAAAACTTTTAGAATCAATAAATATAAAGTTTAAAGAATTTTCTATTGAAAACAAAAAGTTTTTCTCATTAAACCTGGTTTCCAACCGATCGTTTCTGAGGCAACTATATGCTATAGTCATCCATCCGATCCCATTGTAAAATGGCTTGACACAGCCCCAAAGGGCCAAGGCCGAGCTACGATCCCCGATTGGTACCGAAATATTAGTAGCGTGCAGCAGAAAAATGAGTCTGCAAAATTTCAGCTCGATAGATACATAGCTGAGAGACTACACTCAGAAAAAAACGGCTGCCAGCGTTCTAAATGAAACGGGGTTGAACTTAACCCGTTTTGTACATAAATTTCAAGTATCATTCGTTATTAGGTTTGCTTAAATTGAGAACGAAACATACTAAAATCGAAAAACAAGTGCTATTATTATTGAAATGAGAACAAATGTTATTGAATCAATAACATTTTGTACTTGGAAGTTCAAGTACAAAATATGCTAGATTGATTTAAAGTACAAAATATGCTAGATTGAGTACAAAATTGACTTATAATGCTGGCTCCGAAAAGTGTGCAACGTAATATGTAAATTAGTTTTATGCGAGTCTGTTCTTAAAATTCCCAACTGATTCAAAATCTTATGTTATGGAATGAGGTTTAGTTTCTGACCTACCATAGTTCTAACAAAGAGGTTAATTTATGGCCCTTGGATATTTCCAGCCTTCTTCGGTTCAATAAAGAGAACTCGTTTTAGGAGAACTTCGGAATGGGCTCAAATCACGAACATTTTGTTCTTGTTTGAAATTCTCATTTTTTCTTTCTAAAATATATTTGGGCTGACATTAGAAATTACTGGAAATTGAGTAAGAATATTTTGTACTTTTTTGAGAGTTAATCGGGCTTGACTTAAGGCCATTACAACCTGAAAGTACGATCAAAAATATTAAAAAATAATTCGAAATGTACTTAATGTATCCCGAAATAGTCTTAAATCAAGTATTTTGGGATTGAAAAAATCGTTCTGAATCCAAAAATTTTATACTAGGATCAAGTATTTTCGTACTTACCGTATTATTGATATCGTTTGTACCTAATTCAAGTACAAAAATAACGGTTTTTTTCTGAGTATAGTTTGCCTAGAAACTGAGAGACAGACGGACGAACAGACAAATCTCAATCGACATAGATTGTAGCCCTGATCGAGAATAGATATGGTTAATGGGGTCGAAAATGAATATTCTATGATGAGAATCTGAATATTCATGAATTTTTGCGTTTCAATAAGATAAGTTCAATAAGTTCAATAAGATAGGATAATCTTGATTTAAGAACTAATTGAGATGAATCATAGAGTAATTCGGAATTGATCTTAGAATTTTAAAGGCTTGTGTGTTTAGTTATAATATTAGCGTTAAAGTTCTTTACCCAAGCATTATTCTTTCTTAAGCTAAGGATATAAAGTAAATTAGTCCTGTGGCAAACGTTTTTGATATTTTTCTCAGTATATAAGCTTGGTGCAATCTCAATGAAAAAATTGAAACTTTAGCATCAGACCAAGTTCATAACTTTACAAACAAGCTTTACAGACAATCTCATCGATTCAGTAGCTTATTCTACTGTTTTTATTTGTTTTTTAAAACTTAATCTAACCAATGAAACAACCTTCATAGTCAAGTACACAAACATGGATTCTATTCAAACCAATCTTCCGCTTTTTACAGTTTATTTTCGATTCAAAAACTTGTAACTTTTGTTGTCTCTCAGACAGGCAGTAGTCGTATCATTATTTCAATTTTATTTACCTAAATTTGCTGTTAAATTAAGCACACAGCACGCACAAGTGTTTCTTTATGGACTTATTTACATAAATAAATACATGCAGCATATGGGAGGTATAAACAGAAAAGGCAAGAACAAGTTTATATACAAAATTTGTATGTAAAATAAAACAAAAAGGGTTATAGCAAGTTTTGAGTTTATTCGCATGACGCATTTTCGCTAAACTCTACTCAATGAACAAGCACAACTCATCGTGGTTTGGTGTTTACTCAATTTATGCATCATAACAACAGCCAGATAAATAAACAAAATATAGAAATATGGTGATGATTTATGAATTAAAAAATGTGTCTGTCGTGGCAGCGGAAATGTCCAAAAAGAATCTCCAAGCCAGCGATCTGTGTCCGATAAATCTGTCTGAAGTGCGTGCGAGTGATGGAAATAACAGTTGGGCCAGATAATGCGTGCGACTAACTCACAGTTAACATACGTATACACACAAATATATATAGTATATAGGTTATCGCTATCATTTTGGGCTGGCACCGGGAGCACAAGATAACTTCAAAAGGAGAGACAACCCCAGCAGACCCCAGGCAGCTGCTATCGCTGACTCTCTGTGTGGCATATTGTAAGGTAATGCCGGTTTGGGTTTGAGTAGTCACTAATGTTGTTGTTGTTGCTGTTGTTGTTGTCTCTTTGTTTTGGAGTGAAAGTATAACTGCAAACAAGGCGACAATCACACTAATCGTATCTAACGCTGACGTTTTGTTCTAGGAACCAGAGATCTGCTTCGCGCACAGATAAGTCCATGTTTAACCACTTTGCCAATGATAAGCTGTATGTATTTACCTTTTGGACGCGTTCACAGCTGTGTAGATTGTCGTTTCACCAACACACCAGAAGTGCAATGAGCCACAATTTAATATTTAATATGCACTAATTTATATATTTTGCTCTCTTTTTTAATCACTTGCGCTCGCTTTCAACATTTCGACATGTTTTTCTATGAGGCATACAGAAATTTAGTAATCGTAATCGAGAGGCACACACACGCGTTAGCTCACTCTTCTCCCGCACGGAACCGAACCGAACCGCCAACAAAAAAACTCATTTCTACGCACTATTTCGCTTGATGTGTTTCCCCGTAATTTTCTCTTGAGCGAAATTTAAGCCCCAAATTGTGTGCTCACAGCATGACAAACGATGCGTTTGTTTTGTTTGCAACTGCAATTTCCGCGCTCGTTCCTTTTTATTTTTGTTTATACTGAAACGCAAAACAAACGTTTTCTTTCTTAATAAACTCGACTATCGCTCTGTGGCTGTGTGTGTGTGTGTTTATCGTATTTTCTTCGATTTTGTTTTGAAATTTCGTTCACGTTCTGCGCGACGAGTACGTAAGTCTCTATGTATCTCATTCATAAAACGTATCCGCAAGATACATTTCTCCCACACATACAGATTCGTTTTCGTTGCCGACGAAATCTTCAACGATCGTTAATTATTTTTTCTTTTATTTTTGCAATTTACACTTTTTTCAATTTGTACAATTTCTTGTTTTTCTCGTAAATCATTCACAAAATTATATTTGAAATTCGTTTTTCGATCGGGAGCGACACGACCTTCCCCCATGAGAATATACAGCGAACTAGCATAAGCCTAACAGACCACTGTTATCAAAAGATCGAAGCTCGCAGCAAACATGTTCGAAGCGAACATCAAACAAGCGGCAACCGAGCGTGCTGCAACTCAAACCCAGGTCTGTAAACTTTGTGTATGGTTTGCTTGTAATGATGAACACATGAAGCTGAGTTGATGTAATAATGTAATGTAATGTACTGTATCGTTGGTCGAAAATGTTTTTATTGTAAAAGCCCAAGGTTTTAAATATACAAAAATATTATATTATTTAATTATATGCTGTAAGCTTTTAGTACCAAACTAAAGCTACGGAGGGCAGACAGCCATAGCTACTGTTGCTTTCGGTTGATTCTTTTGGTTTTGTAAAATATATTTGGACTTACACTGGGGAGGATGGAGACTAACTTAAGCTTATGTCACAAGTAAAATTAAATAGAAAACATTTAAAATAAGATGAATAATGTTGGCGGATTTAAGAAATTTTATATTGTCTAAAAGTTTTTTTTGGAGAAGGATCTGTAAGGTGGGAAGGGCAGGCTTCTGTTGGAGAAGCTGTTCTTTTGGCTTTGCTGTAATATGCACTCGTAAAAGATGGCAGTAATTTGCTCGTGGTTGAGCCTTGTATGTCCAAGGTCCTTGGTAGACGACGGATTTCTGAGTATTCGAAATTGATTTTGTTCATACTTAAGGACTAGTTCCAGAGTGAAGTGTGCTCTATTAGTCTAAGGGTCACTGAGAATTTTTAGAATGAAATCCCTATAATCCTTCAACCCAGAGACGATATGGTGGCAGAGTTCCACTTCGACAGGAATTTCACTGTACACAAGAGCAGTTAGAGAGATTGGATCTAACTAGAAGAGACAAATAAAATGCAACCATACAAAATTCAGTGGCACACAGAAGAGTCTCTGACACCCCAAGGAGCTGGACTTAGGGTAGCAGGACCTGGAAAGAAAAGTTTGGTGTCAATGGAAGAATTAACAGGCATATTTCAAGCCGTAATAATATTGGGAAAAACTACCATAATAGAGAATTTCTATACTCTGAGATAGTCAAGCAGCGCTCAAGGCGCTTAGCAGTTATAAATTCACCTCTAAGCTCGTCTAAGGGTACAAATTGGACCAACTAGGCATCAGGATGAATCTGTCCCTACGCTGGATACCGGGTGTAGGTGATCGGGGGACTGCACTCACTGACACCGCTGGATGTCTTCAGCAGCGTCAAGCTCATATTATAAATTGACGGTGCCAGTGCCAGCTATGCTGAGAGCGAGAGAGAGAATTGTTCTCATCTGTTGCTTGCGCTCTCCGTTTGTGGCTCCCAAAGTCGAGAACGATTGTCTTTTGGAATTCTAGCTAGTTTCTTCTTAAAAAATCAAGAAGAAAATATACTAAATTCAAGAAGAATTCGTTCTTGCCGATCCATGATACATTTCTCAGGGTGTAGAAGCACACAAGACCAGAGATTGAGTGGAGCTCGGCTATGGCAATTTGGGCAGGGTCAAGACAAAAATTTTCATTATTTCAAACCGAGTTTTAAGTAGTTCTGAAGTGAAATAGTTTTGTAACATATAAATTTTCACCCCTTCTTTTTGCCTTATATTTGGACGGCTTACACGAGGAACTAGGTGGTGGCATGCAACTGGAGGATGTCAATCTTCAGGTGTTGCTTTATGCTGATAATATAGTTTTGCTGGTGGATGATACTAAGGTTCTGCTGCAAATGATCGAAAATCTGGAAGATTATTGTAACAAATAGAATATGATCTTCAACCTCAGGAAGTCCGCAATCATGGTATTCATAAGGGGTGGCCCATTAGCGATGTGTGAGCTCAGAGAACAAATAGAGAATTTCATACTTGATACTCATCCGTACTCAATAGTTCGATAAGAGTGATAATTCTGGATCCAAGAACGAAATTCCTGATCCAAGTATGAATGTTTTATCCCGTTTTTCTTGATCCAAGAGCTTCAATTCTTGATTTAAATCGAGTACAAAAACCCTTGTGTAAAAAAAGATGGGGGGGGGGGGGGTGGAACTTAGGGTGATTTCGGTGGGGGGGTTGGCTTGGGAATTTTGGGTGGGGGCGTTGAGGAGTTGGTACCAACAACACCAACCCACTATCCCTCAACCCACTCCGTTTATTGTGAATTATTTTTATTTTATTTTTACTTACCTTTACAGCGACTCGAACTCGGGACCTCGAAGACTGCACTCACAGACACCACCGCTTAGACAACAGCGCCACGTCTAAGATGCCTTAAGCATCGTCCAAATTTATATTATAAACTGACGGGGAGCGCTCTTCACTCGATTGTTTCCCCACACACCCCTCTCCAAAAGAAAAACGATACAGTGAGAGCGGGTTCATCGCTATTCTCTCAAATGAGCTTGCTCTCCTGTCTCAGTTGCGTTTCCTCACTTCCCTCGCCTAAAATCACCAAACAGATCAAATTTAGCTCGACATCTAGCGCGAGATTCTTAAAAATTCAAGAATGAATTGTCTTATACCACTTTGAAGTGTTAAGCCTCAAAACCATAGTTTTTATTAGTTGGAAAAGAATTCCGCAAGTTTCCTCCGCAACTCAGAAGACCTAAAAAAATTCAAAAATAAACCAAACATGTTGCAAGTAGAGTGAAGGAACATTTTCTTTATTGAAAGTAAAATCAAGAGGGTAAAACTTCACCTGCGGCGTTTTTGTGTGTAAATTTACACACTTTCCGTTGCTAACAAGCGGTGATAAAATCCCCTAGGCCATGGCTTATTTAGTGTGTGCTCACATAGTTGTTATTGTTTGAGTTCTGGCAGTTTTATGGCAGCCTCTCAGCTTGCCGCACAAGGCAAATGCAGCGCATCTTGTTGCAGCCTCCAGGCAGTTGTTATCGAGGTCTTTAATCGCCTGGTTCTTATCAGTGTGGAGTGTGTTATCTGCTGGGTTTTATGACTATCTAAGCATTTTATGACCGCAAGTTTCTATTTCTGGGAAGGCGACTTAACACTTTCATTGTCTTAATTTGATTAGCGCCTATGTTGTGCCATTAGATTTTAGGTACAGCTCAAAGGTGTAGGTACTATGTCATGAATGAAATTACCAACTATTCATCAGGATTAGCCGTGTCAACTCTTTCCGCGGTATGCCCGGCCTCTTTCCATCTCTCCATCTCTTTCCTTTCTCATAACATTTTGAGGTGTGTCGGCGGCGGTCTCATCCTTATCAAAGGTGCGCATCAACGTCACAGAGAGATTCCCCATTTCCAGGCTACGTGCCTGGGTTTTGGCTTTGAAATCGAAACCCCTGACAGGCCATTGTGTTGAAATCTAAGCGAGGAGTCCCGTGCTGCATGCTTGATCGATAGCGTCTGCGTTTTTGTATGGTTTTTTCCTTCTACTTCTTCGTGTTTATTCCAATGAAAGGTAAACAAAAAACGAAAACAAAAAGATTCCAGTCAGATATTTTGAAGCATATTTTGAATAGTTTTCAATGCCAATGGCAGCCGCTGGATCTGTGCGTGTGTGTGAGTACTTTTCTCTTTGCATAAATAATGCAAATAAAACGCGATAAACACAGTTAAATATTTTACACACAGCGGGAAGCTAACCAATAAAGTTGTATGGGGTTTTCCACGGATGGCCTCGGCCGAGTGAAAATTGCCATAAAAAAAGGCAATGCTCGCGCACTCACTCAGCGACATCGTTCTGTTAATGGTCGCACTGTCTCCCGCGCACAGCCACTGGCCCCCTTCCCCAAAACACTAACCCCTAAATGCATTTGCGCCATTTGCTGGCTGATAAGTCAAGTTTTTATGGACGCGCGCGCATTTAACTTGATTATTAACGACGGCAGGCGGCCAGGTAATATAAAATTGCTTTTCATTATGGTCCAGGCATGTGAAATTAATAAGCCAGTGCACATTGGTCGGACTTGGCATAAAATCCAAAATATAAAAGTTTCAATATTGTAGACGAATTTAAAGAGCCAGAAATAATATTTGTTTGTCAACAATTTGGCTGGGTTCCCTATGTTATCCTCAGGTCCTTATATTTTCCACTTGCTGCAAAGGCGGGAACTTTCTCTTGCTACGTGTGGCTTGTAGTCGATTCAGATTATCAGATGTTGCATTTGATTTAAACCCGATGTGGACAGGCTCTGCGTTGGAATTGCCCCTGACTATCTTACAGATTAAGGACGGCACATATCTTCATGAAAAATGCTTGTGAATTCTCCCTTCGATTCGAAACTTCGTCTTCCCCAAGTCCAGCTCTTGTGTGCCTCTTAATAATGTAAAGTTGCAAGTTATATGATTCTTCTGGTGAGATCGGGTAGTACACTTCTGCCCAAAATTGTACACCTCGAAAATGTTAGTTTCGATCCTCGTAGAAGGGGAAAGCATAATGAAACGAAATGAAGTGTGCAGAATAATAGCAGGAAAAGTTTCTGCAGAGAAGTTTCAGTTCTTATCTCGGCCCATATCACACGGACACAAGGCCCATATCAAAATTAATCGTGGTAAGCATCGAAATTAATCTCAAAAATGTTATGGACTTTATGTCCATATAAAAAAACGGACATATTGCCCACATTTCATCGGACTTTTCGCCCAGGAAAAATCTTCGGATCTTTGCAATCAACTTTCGCGAATTCTACTGTTTCTGTCTCTATCTTGCTAAGTTAACGAGCACTTTGTGGTTATCAGATCATGAGTGTTGCTGGTATGTCGGCATTGGTATTGCCGATGCAGCTATAAATAATATTTGGATTGACACAGCCCAAAGGTCCGAAGCCGAGCTCCTCTCAATCTCTTGACTTGTGTGCTTCTAATTTTCGCACAAGATAAAAGGGACCTACAGTTTAACGCCGAATCCGAGCTTTTTCATGGCTAGTTTCTTTAAAAGCTGGCGCCAACAGCTAGTAAAGGTGACCGAACGTGTAAGTTTTTCAAAGAAAAATCTGTTCATTACATGTCCCGACCCCCCGGCGCACACACTTGCCACTGAGCCACACCCGGCCATCGTTGCAGCTGCTGCTCGAAATTTCAGAATCAATTACAATTGGGTCCTTCGTGAAGAAAGTGAGTGGATGTTGCATCATGTCGCATCTCATCAACAAGTTTCCCATGCCAGCTTCCATGAGAGGCGATATTGAGTGGTTTTCTTGCCGACTGAATATTAAAAACAAAAATTTTAAAAAACTCACGAAAAATATCTCTGACATTAATTTATTTTATGAGGATGGATGTGATATTGGAACAATTTGCTTCAAGAGTTTAAATGTTGCTCAGTGGAATTAGAGTCTCTGGCAATATTTTCTCTTGGGGATTATCGCTTGGGGTTTCTCCCAGAGCTATGCTTAACATCATGTTCGTCCGGATTGTCAAAAAAATTGGTGTTACCAACCAGTGTTTTTGACTCATTTTTCGCCTACATTAAAGACTGCTTCATGTAAGCTATTATTTCGGTTCTTATCTTATTTCAGTTTTCGGTGAAGAAAGAGGCCGGCACGTCGGTATCTACTGGGCATAGGCAGGCTCTGAAAAGCAGCGCAGTCGGCTCACACACAGTATAAGCGGCGCTGCGCTGCGTGTTCGGTTCTTGTTTAGCTGTTTAGCTACTGAAATAAAAAGCAAATTGAATCAGTTTTGGCGCTGTTCTAACGACACTTTTGAATTTAAATACTGATCCACTTAAAAAGTTTGCAAAACAACCTAAGCTCATTTATGCTATGAATGTGGGAATTTCTCTCCGAAAGGTCCTTCACAACGATGCTCTGAATTCCCGACGGTTCCATTTATAAAGCTTGCTTAATACTAAGAAAACGCAAATGACAATTCGTAGGGTGCGATAACAGGCCTGACGTTAATACGTCACTCATCCCATTGATAAATGTTAAGCAGGTTCCATTGCAGCTCCTTTTTAGTAAATTGAAAACATCATTAGACCTGTTCCCGTTTTCGATTTCGATCAGATCATGCGGAATCGGAATTGGTAGCTGTTCCCGTTTCCGAAATATAATCAAGTTATTCGGTTTCAAAAGTTTTGCCTAAAAGTCAGTGGGAATGCCAATTTTCTTGGCAACGGTGATTCTGTGCATTTTGCAAATATTTTTATTTTAACATGTCAAATATTGTGGAGATTATGAAGTATCTATAGATTTATCGAGCCTTCAATTTGATTTAAAATAATTTTTGTTCAGTTTCTACCTCAGTAATTGCATGTAGACGAAAGAAAAACGATCGAAATGAAACCGAGCTGTTCGCAATTCCGAAACAGCGCATGCGCAGTGCTGATCGAAAATGTCAAGGCTGCCTTATGGCCGAATAAAAATTCGATAACGATTCGAACATTCATTCGAAAAGACAATCGATTTCTATTTCCCTCGGAAACGGGAACACCAAAATGAAAACGATTCGGAATTGTGATCGTTCTACTTTTTCATTCCACTCAGAAGCGGGAACATGCCTGAATGTTTTTTCTAGAACTGTTTGGAAATTTTTGAAGCCGCTGTGTCATCTGTGACATTAATATACCACTGAAACTTCTTCCGATGCAGAAAAAGAAATTCTGGATTTTCGGATTTGTAGGAAATCATTTTATTCGACATTTCTGTGTGTCCTATCCAATATATGTGGCAAACTTCAATGTAGTAGCTTTCCAATCACTGTGCAGGGGCAGCCAGTCGGCTCTCTTAGTCAAGTTCGTTGCCTAAGTCTTTTGTTTTTTTTTTTGCGCCATCTCCCGCTGTGTGTATTTGTGGCCAAACAAAAATCAAAGACGCTTTAAATGTTCATTAATTCGATTTGATTCTAATCGCAACGCATTCATTAATCTAAGCGCCACCCCACGCAAGTTGGCCAAATGCATTTCTATTGCCTGGCAAAAACATTTTATTGATGAGGCTGGGCGCTGCCGGGTTTTTGCTTACAATGGCGTGATTAATGGGCGGATGGATACTTGAAGGTAGGACCATGTTCTATGACAAACGATCTGGCATTTTTACGACTCCATCTCCATCCACAGGGCAGGTAGTCACAGTGTGTGTGTTTGTTTACTTGGGATCCTTTTGGGTTTCCTCTTCCGCCTGCCTGCCACTTGTTACTTTGCAGACAAATAAGAAAATTTCTTAAGTGCTGTTTGTTTGCCAGATAAGCCATAAAATAGCCTAGGATCCTTCAATTATAAATGCCAGACAGCAAACAGAGCAGCTATAAAATGACACTTGTGGCTGACTAAGTGACTGATGAGTGAGTGAGTGAGTCAGGACTGGAAAACGGTGCTAGGTGTTCCCAAGCTGTGTCAACAGTTGGTCAGCTGCCGTTCAAGGTTATCGCCAGTCTTAGGCCGCGTGAAAATCTTGTTAAACATTAAATGCCAATGAGCAAATATAAATCAACATGACAAATGACCAAAACCCTACCACAAAAAAGAAAAACACCAAAAGAGAAACAGAAACAAGCGTGTTGCTTGTACTTGCTCTGGCTGCAGTTGCTCTTACCGCTGTTGTACAACCCATTGTTGCCGCAACGAAATTTGCATAAATGGGTCAGCAGTCAGCTGCTGCTGCCGGCGGTAGCTATGCCTTTGTGTACTTGTTACGCCCGCCTGAGCACCGAAACTGAGCGGATTCATTGATCTGCATTGAAAGTGTTTCATGTTTTTTCTCTTTTTCTTTTTTTTTTAGCTGCCGGCTACCAGCCGCCTCCCCTTTGTTTTGCATTTAAGTTTTATTTATGGCTTGTTAGTTCGCCTGCCATATTTTGTTGACGCCAAAAGAGCTGCCAGCGAATGGCTATCTGTGGCTGCAATGCCAACACCAAACATTCCCGGAAGCTCATATTTCCAGAATTTTTCCAAGTGCAAGTCTGTTTAAAGAGTGCTAAGTTCAGAGCCTGCATTAAGTTGGTGCATTCTATGAGCTGTGGGAAATGCGCTGCTGACAACATTAGACCCTGGCAGAGGCAAGTGCTGACAGGCGCATCTGGTGAAAACAATACGACTTTGTATACAGTGGAGTTAATTTGCGAGAGTCTCGATATGGAAAGGGAAGTGAGTAGCATTAAAAATAAAGAGCGCACTGTAAGACATTGAAGGATCTGCAATCAGTATCCAGATGGATAAAAAATTTAACATGAATGAATTTATTATGGTATTATGGAAATTTGCAACACGCCTAGCCCTACGCCTTCACTCACCGCGACTACTGTAGAAGTTTAGGGAGAGGGGTAAACGACAACACACCTAATCTTCCACTGTCTCGCTATTAGTATTAGGAAACTAAACACATAAGGCAAATCGTTCTACTTAATCTGGCGGAGCTAAGCGAGCTCTGCTTACCTCCTGCTCTTCTTATACTGTTCCCATCCCCTCTGGGCTAATAGGGAATGCAAATGAAAACGCTGTGGGCACAGTGACTCCAAAGATAACTTATACTAAGTAACCTTAGCAAGGCTGCAAATTTTTAATATTCTGCAAAAGGTTCTGTCCGGAGCTTCCTAAGCTTGTCTACATGATGATAGCTTAGTAAATACGAATTTTGGAACGCGGGAAAACTTCGCTACGGAGTTTGAGTAACAAATCGAGCTACTGCGCGGGGGCTGCAACGGTGGCTTTTCAGGTCAGGCGGCGGAAAATTAAAAAACTATGATTTTTAGGAGATTTTTTTAAGCATTACAATTAGAAAAAACAATGATCGACCATACGGACTTAAAGAATATAGGCACATAAAAAATTTAGATCGCAACTTTGAAATTATCTTAGAACTTTTCTGTGCCTAATGTCCGGACAATATGCAATATCCAAAGCTTCATCATACTATTCCTTCAACTTTGTAAGCTCGTCAGGTGGTTATACTATGATTTTGAGGCATTCCTAGAATGTCACATGCTCTTTCCTTTGCACCCAGCAGGTATTCAAATTCAAGCTACATATAAAATTTATAAAATAAAACACCCAACACGATTTGGGCAAGTTGGAAGGTGCGAAAAATAGAATATTTGTCCACTTTGAAATGTAAATTAATATTTAAAGTTGTCGTTTCGTGCACATTGATTAAAATAAGCGTCATTTCCCAAATTTATATTTATTTAAAAATATCTCAACAGGATGTGTTTTTTTTTCTCGCAATTGGCTACACTTGCTTTGAGTTTATTAGATGCCTTTCCAATTGATTAATATTTTCCGATTGACACTGTTGATGTTTCCAATATTTTTAAGGTGTTGTTCTATTATTTTCTTTTTCGTATTGTCGTTAGATTCCAACACCTTTTATATATATATATCGATGATCTTTCTTTTGCACTTTCACGGCTTATCACCAGCTTAAGAAAAATCGATTTAATATTTTTTCATTTTTATTTTGGCATATTTTAAGCTCAGATATTCCAAAATATTATCCTAAGCGGATAATACGGAATATTTTGGGGAATGTAGCAATTTTTGTAAAGTAATGTTATAGCCTATATGAGGCATTCAAAAATACTTAAAACTTTAAGCTCGTTTTCTAGAAACCAGTTTTCAAAATGATTTACAGCTTTTCTCAAGTTCTACTGATGCAAAGCTTAATGGAAAAATAAATTTTTTAGTAATTTTTTTGTACACTGGACTGCAAAAAAATTTGTCAAGTCGATTTTTCATTTCCACATGGCCGCCATTTTTACAAATCCAATTTTTTTTTCATTTTTGTGCTTCGGTCCATAAAGGCATTTATGCTAGCCAGTTTTCCCGTTTTCCGTTTTGCTTTCTGAAAGAGAGAGTTGTGAATCATCAATACTCCTTTTTTTAGAAGACCCTCCGTTGGAGGCCGATAACTGTTTGAACAGCCCTCGCATTACCACTTAATTTACCAAATACAAAAAGCAGAATTACAAAATCTTTTCCCGATTTCTTTCTACAGGGTGGGTCAAAAGAAGTCACCCTATTGGAAGATGCTCTTATTTTTACAAATAGCCGCCAAAGTCAGATCTGTGTTGACATTTGTGGACTAGACAGATGTAGAATACAAGTGAACAAGCCATGGATCGATATACTCCCCAAGAACGCGGAATAATCGTGAATAATTTTCGATTTTTCGACCAAAATCATAATGAGCGATGAGGCTCATTTCCACCTCAGCGGGTACGTGAACAAGCAAAACTATCGCTTTTGGGGCACCGAAAATCTACGAGTGATGCACGAGGAGCCATTACACCCGCTCAAAGTGACTGCATGGTGTGCTGTTCACGCTGGAGGAGTCATCGGGCCATTTTTTTTCGAGAACGCCGCTGGTCAGACGGCAACAGTGGACGGTGCGCTTTATAGGGTCATGTTAACCGGGGTTTTTCAGCCACAATTGGACGAATTAGGATTGGAGGACATGTGGTTCCAACAGGGCGGAGCAACGGCACACACTGCGCGAGCCACCACCGACATTCTGAAGGCGGCGTTCCCGGGTCGCCTCATCTCTCGTTTTGGCGATTTGCACTGGCCTGCAAGATCGTCCGATTTAACCGTTCCAGACTTTTTTTGTGGGGTTTTTTGAAATCCCGTGTTGACGTAACCAAGCCCGATACCTTGGAAGCCCTCAAGGACAACATTCGACACGAGTGCGAGAATCTGCAGCCCGAAGTTCTTGCCGAAGTGATGAAAAATGCCATAAAACGAGCCCGTATGGCAATCAATTGTAACGTCGAAATGACCAATAAAATTCTAAAGGTTCAAATAAAAATAATCAAAAAGCAGAATATACGTTTTTTATTAAGAAAAAAAAAAATGAAAGCCAAATAACATCGGATGACTTCTTGAACATTTAAAAACAAGTAACGGCGCTGGGGTCGAGTGTCCCGAATTAAAAATTTCCTGTTCTCTTGATTTCGTGAGTTTTCATTCATTTTCTAGGAATGTGTACTCACACACTCACACATAATCACACGCGCTTGCTGACAATGCTAGACTTCGGGCTGCCTTGAGGGCTTCTAAGGTCTCGGGCTTGGTTACGTAAACACGGGATTTCAAAAAACCCCACAAAAATAGTCTGGAACGGTTAAATCGGCGATCTTGCAGGCCACTGCAAATCGCCAAAACGAGAGATGAGGCGACCCGGGAACGCCGCCTTCAGAATGTCGGTGGTGGCTCGCGCAGTGTGTGCCGTTGCTCCGTCCTGTTGGAACCACATGTCCTCCAGTCCTAATTCGTCCAATTGCGGCAGAAAAAACCCGGTTTACATGACCCTATGACGCGCACCGTCCACTGTTGTCATTTGACCAGCGGCGTTCTCGAAAAAAAATGGCACGATGTCTCCTCCAGCGTGAACAGCACACCATGCAGTCACTTTGAGCGGGTGTAATGGCTCCTCGTGCATCACTCGTGGATTTTCGGTGCCCCAAAAGCGATAGTTTTGATTGTTCTCGTACCCGCTGAGGTGGAAATGAGCCTCATCGCTCATTATGATTTTGGTCGAAAAATCGATTATTCACGATTATTCCGCGTTCTTGGGGAGTATATCGATCCATGGCTTGTTCACTTGTATTCTACCTCTGCCTACTCCACAAATGTCAAAACAGATCTGACTTTGGCGGCTATTCGTAAAAATAAGAGCATCTTCCAATAGGGTGTCTTCTTTTGGCCCACCTTGCAGTAATAATTATTCGTATATAACTTCAGTGACTTTTGACCGATCTTACAGTACTTTTCAGAATAAATAGATATTGCCCTTACTTGATGTAAAGTCGCGACGCTTTTACTTAAAAATTGTGGCTAAATCGGCTAGACTGTTGCTGCTGATCAAGAATATATATACACCTATCCCTCGCTTTGCGTCGTTTCGTTTTGCGTTTTTTCGAAGTTGCGTCGCTTCTTAATTAGAACTAATTTTCATTGTGCGTCGTTAGATTTTCGATGTTGCGTTGGTTTGGGATGAAGTCGTTAATATGTTTTTAAAGGGTGGCGCTTTAAAAATTGCGCTACGCAATTAAAACGCGGGAATTTCCCTTTTTTGTTTCGGCTCACTTATTCAATTTGCTTGCTTGATGTAGTGTCATTGTAAGCGTCACTTGGGAGAAACGCGCTCGAAATAAAGTTACTTGTGAAATAAAATCAAATCAACCTGAGTCTACAAAATAAGGTAAATATTTTTCCATATTATTTATTGATAAAGGTAGAATTATCAAAAATAAAAAAAAAAACTATCAGCTTGGAGACAAAATTAGATATTCTGAGGCGATTTAATAAAGTCGAACGAGCTGTGGAGATAGCAAAGGCTGTTGGCCTGGCTCCAACAACTGTCAGAACTATTAGAGATCGAGATGGGGATAAAATAAAAGAGGCTGCAAAATCTACAACATTATTAGATGCTAAAACGATGATTCGTACAAGGAGTGCTTTGATGATCAAAATGGAGTCCTTGCTTTCTATTTGGATTGAAAATCAAGTCGCACAGAGAATACCATTGAGTACAAGAGTAATTCAGACGAAAGCCAAAAGCATATTTGATGACATAAAAAGTCAAGCAGTATCCAGCGATAATGCTAGTGATAATAATACAACCAAGAATGAAACATTTGAAGCTAGTCAGGGCTGGTTTGAGAGATTCAAGGTTCGAGCAAATCTGCACAGCATTGCTTTTAAAGGTGAAGCAGCTAGCGCTGATATAGCTGCTGCAGAACTCTACCCAAAAGAGTTAAAAGCATTAATTCATGAAGGTGGCTATGATCCAAAACAAGTCTTAAATGTTGACGAGACTGGACTATTTTGGAAACGTCTACCTCACAGAACTTTTATATCTAAAACAGAAAAATCGGCGTCAGGATTTAAAGCTAGCAAGGATAGACTGACTCTTCTTCTTGGTGGTAATGCAAATGGTGATTTTAAATTTAAACCATTTCTTATTTATCAATCAGAAAACCCAAGAGCTATGAAAGGTTGCTCAAAGAATCTTCTTCCTGTCCATTGACGTGCAAACAAGAAAGCATGGATGACAGCATCTTTATTTCAAAACTGGGTTTCAACGTGTGCTATTCCAGAAATTAAAGCTTATTGCAACAAGGAAAACTTAAGCTTCAAGGCTTTGGTTTTAGTAGACAATGCTCCTGGCCACCCAGTTTACATTGATGAGTTGTCAGAAAACGTGAAATTTGTATTTTTGCCGCCTAATACGACATCAGTTATTCAGCCCATGGATCAGGGAGTAATATCGACTTTTAAAAGTTATTACCTTCGACGAACCTTTCAACTTCTTATAAGTGAGACTGATGGACAAGATAAACCTACCATGCTAGAGTTTTGGAAAAAGTTTAACATTATGAAAGCCATAAAAATTATATCCGATTCGTGGGAGGAGGTTAAACCATCTTGCATGAATGGTGTTTGGCGCAAAATATGGCCTGAATGTGTTCAGCGAAAATGCACTGTAGAAGTGTATGATACACCAGCTGTTCGGCATGAAATTTCTAATTTAGCTAGAAAGTCTAATTTTGAAGGTATGGAGGAGACTGACATAAATGAATTGCTAAACTTGCACAACCAAGAATTCTCCAATGAAGAACTTTTGCAACTGGAATTGCAAATTGCTAATGAAGAAGATGACTCTGACAGTTCAATAGAAATCTCAAAAGAACAAAATTTAACCTCCCAACAAATTTCCAAAGCGATGTGTTTGATTGACGAAGGTATGGATATTTTATTAAAAAACGATCCCGACAGCGAAAGGAGTCTTAAAGTGTCCCAGACGTTAGCTACGAATATCAATTGCTACAAGGAAATGTATTTCACGCTATTTTTGCTCAATTTTCTTTTTAAAAAGTAGTATTTTTGTAACCCTGGAACCCATCTTCGAACTTTACATGGTTTGCTATAGAAAATCCTATTTCACTTTGCGTCGTTTCAATTTGCGTCGTATTTTTTTGGAACGTATCTTCTACGCAAAGCGAGGGATAGGTGTACATTATGGGGTCGGAGATGCTTCCTTCTATGCGTTACAAACAGCCGGACAGTTTTATAATACCCTCGAGCCCGTCTATACCATACTCTGTACCAACGAAATTGAATGCTGCTACTGCCCTGCTGCAGCGACCTTTGTTTTGTTCATAACTTGAGTATCGTTCATCTGATCGCTTTATAATCTTGATCACTACTTATGTCCAGAAGGATCAAACCTTCTATCTATAAAACTGTGGGAGATATGACGTTTTTACCGATTTGCGGGGCGGGAGGGGGCGTGGCAAAAATTGAAAATAAACGCCCATACATGTCAAACCTCTATTACTTATAATCTCTGTTGGTTCATACGGACAGACAGACGGACATGGCTATATCGACTCGGCTGTTGTTGCTGATCAAGAATATATATACTTTATAGGGTCGGAAATTTCCTTCTCACTGTTTATACTTTTGCACAACTTCATAATCCGCTGTTCCCATTTTTAATCGTTATTTTCCTTGCTAATTCATTTGAATTTCTGAAATTCATTAGCCGCTTTGTATTTGTATTAAAGTTCTTATATAACAAAATTAGTTGTCATCTTAAAAATGCACAGCTGTCTTTGATCAAAGTCACACGGTAAGCACCCCAGAAATGGTTGCCAAGGTCCATGGTAGGGCAATGAACGATTTACTTGTGAAGGGAGGAAAAGAAAGCGACACCAGGTGCAACGACTGTGCGAAGCTTTGTGTACAAAGGGAGTTCGATTGGCAGGTGGCCAGGAATAGCGTGTTTGTGTTTTCATAAATAAATTTTCCTCGATAAGGTGGTAGGACTAATTAAAAGAACGTCGTCAGGCTTCCAGACTGAAATGGCCAAGCAAATGATTATCATACAGTAGACGGTTTGTGTCTCCCAAGGTCTAACCAGTTGACACTTTTATGCTTGGGTAATACTTTCTAGCATCTTCACATCGTCGATTTTATTCACAGTTTCTGCAAATATCTGATTAAAGATACTAAACAAAAGATAGACTAGCTGTATCTCACATGTTTGATAATCTCCGCGTGTTAATATATTTCTTCTGTCTGTAAGAGAGCTTTGCTCTAAAAATGACAATGTTGTCATTTAAGCAATGAATGTGAAACAAATATATTTATTCGCATATGAAAACACCAAATTTGTTTTATGCAAACATTTATAGTTTAAGGCTAACTTTGTTTGCACAATATGCACAAAATTTGCGTGTGAGACCTAAGGTTGAAATTTGTTCTCAAATAGATGAAAAAGCTTATTGAAAACAGATAAATGTCAAATGATGGTTCATCTGTGAAACGAGTGACAACTTTGAAGGTCGTGACAAAGCCCATTTTTGTCGGGAGGGATTAAAAACTTGCATGCACTATTTCACAACGTGCAGCCTTTGCAAAGCTACATTCTATTTTGGCCCTTGGGCAGACTAACCTTCGATTTCAGCAAATTTCCCACGAATTGTCAGCCAAAATGTTTGCCAAAATCGAATAACCATCACAATAATTCGACTTTATCCGTTTGCCCCATCGGCCAGTCAACTGTCTAAGTTTAGCTAGCACATTGGGCTCGGACCAGCCTCTCGAAAATCGGATTTGACATTAAGGCGTACTTGAAGTTAATTTCATGCCGCATTGTCTCGCACAAATTGTATGGAATTTATATTTCGACTACGCCTTGGTTGTATAATTAAGCCAGTTACTGCAACAACCATTAAGATAGACCATAATTTGGGACTGGAGAGGCGCTCAGAGAGCTGTAATTAAGATGAGGCCGGATATGGAAATTGACATGATTAGGCGAATCTCGGCATATAATTTGGATTTATGGAAGAGGTGAGGCTTGAAGCGAATTATTGAAGAGTGTCAAGGGTGTCGGAGTTGGTAAATTAAATTACATTAAATCTCAGCTTGTTGCATTTCACTTTAAGGTTTCTTTTTAGTTGTTGTTTTTTTGTTTTTTGCAACACGGGCGAAAGCTTTGGCTCGGAGGCTGCTGATGCATTTTCGTTGTCTATGAATAAAACATTATGAAGGCGTTGCTCTGCACCAAAAGAAACAATAACTAAAGGCGTTGTTGCTACCTTGTGCCAGCCTGGTTGTCCGGTTGGCTGCCCAGGTTGGCCAAGCGGTAATACGTCAATAACCGTTTAGCGTACAAATTGAAATTTTTATTAGTTACGGACGCCAAAAAAAAAACAACGGCAAACTAAACCAAAGGCCCGCTGGCGCTGCAACGAAAAAACGAGTGAAGCTACTTAGACAGTCGCCGAGGGAGGGCGGCAGGGTGGTGGGTGGGTAAGGAGCTGGCCAGGGAAGCCACACGAATGCCGCTGCTCGCTGAGATATCGCCAGAGATTATGTTTTGTGGCGGCGGTAGCCAGCTGCCACCATTGTTTTTGTTTTGCCTCTTTTTTCTTGTAGCTGGCCTTTGGCTTGTATCGCGGCGCTGGCATCTGTGCGATGTGCAACACTTGCAGACAACTTGGCGCGCGTTTTTCTCTCCCGGCCCGGCCCGCTCTAACTGTATATGAGGGTACGTTATGGCCACGCCTTAGAGCTGTACACTTGAAAAAAATCAACGTGATTCCAACTATGTGCACTTGAATTAAATCGGTTTGCCCATAATAGATTTCAAGTGGGGTGATGTTCTGTTAAGAGCGGGGCTTAGCATTGGATGCCCAGAAAAGTTGCCACCAGAAACTGAGAAAATAGCTTTCAGCTAGCTACAGAGTGCTTTTTTGCTCGGCCGCTAGCGACGCAGCAAGTCCAGACTGAGAACAGAGAGCTTAAAGCTCGTTGTTGAATCTGCTCAACAAACTCGAACTCGGATCGCAGGCAATAAGAAGACAGCAGGTAAAAGCCCTTGAGGACTTTAAGAGCCCCCGGTTACGACAGTCGGTGAAAAACGGACAACGAGAGTGGAACCGAGTGCGAAATCGATTTAGCTAATATTCAGCGATAGCTGAGAATCAGCCTGACAAAGGTGGTCAAGGATACCTTAAATAGGGACCAAATCTTTCAACTATGCTAAGTGAATTGTACAAGAAGTTAAAAAATAAAAATATATTGTTATTATAACGACCTCGAATCTGTATTTTACAAAAATTACATTCTTTACAGTATTTCCTATAAATAGAAACACTTTCGAACAGCTCCAGTGCATCAAAGCCAATCCAAAGTGTTTCTGCTTATATGAAATCCTATAAAGAAAGTATTTTTTTGTCGTTCTGAGTTTGTGGCTTAAAGCAACTTATTAAACTTCTTATAATCATAGTACTAAAAGTTCTTTTTCTAAAAATAAAACAAAAATCGATCTTAAATACTGAAAATTGTAAAGCACAACTGTTCTAAAAAGTGCCTGAAGTGAGCACAGTTCAACTCCACTCAACCACCGTATAGAATAACATAAGTAACATTTCAGTCAGCAAGCGAGTGCGATGGAGTAGTGCGATAAGAGGCGTTTCCATTTGTGTTCGGTGGGTTCCATTGTGGTGTGTTGTAAACTTACAAATAGCAGAGTACACTGAACGTCCATCTGACACATAGCTGCTATTTAGAAGATTTGGCTAAGTGCCACTTCCACTCCGAATATAACTGCTATGCTTATTAATACAAACTGAAACATATACCTTCATATACCCTAAAAAAGCGGAGCTTAAAGCTAGTTGAAAGTTCGTGCAAGTTTGTGCACTTGGAATTCTAGCTTAAAAACTAGTTGAAAGTTCGTGCAAATTTGTGCACTTGGAATTCTCAACAATTTATTCGCCGCCTGGGTAGTATAAATAGGATTTGCAAATGGCTTGTTGGTGTGACAGCAACTGAAAATGTAATGGCGAAGGCTTTGCCATGGCGCCAGCCGAAGCGGCCGTCTACACAGCCACAGCTACTGTTCATGTTCAAATGTATTCTCTGTTGATTTTTCTGGTTGATTATTGAACTATAATCAAACCTCGACCTTGAGCCTGCTAACATTTACTTTGACTAAAATCAAAATAGGTCGTTAAACCCATATTCTGAAACTCTGGTGTTTTAAGTAATGTTACCAAATGAAACGACAGTGATGCACTCGTATTTTAATTCTATTTTGCAATTTCGCCTATAGCAACTCGCGGTAATCTCGTTGGGATTATTAAGCAATAAGTTAGAGCTCAATTTAAACCCAAAGCAGGATCATTTTAGGCATGTTAGCGAGTAATTTGAGATCGATATGTTACTGGTTTCAAGCGTGACTGAAGAATCATTAATCAGAGCATCAGGTAATTCTTAGCTCAGGAACAGTGTTCCAAAACCGGAAATTAGCATACATGACGCAAAAACAGCGATAAAATACCAAGGATGACTGATGGTGAAGAAAAAAAGTAAAGTGCGCTAAGAATCTTTTAAGCAACTTTACCGAGTCTGATAAGTTTTGAAGCCGATAACATAAAAAAATTAAAATTAGTACGAATTTAGGCTATCTGACGTTCCATTAACCAGGGATGTCCTACCATCAGGCACCTAGAAAAAAAAGTTTTGCCTTTTGAGTATATTTAGTAATTTAAAATTAGTAATTTTTCATCAATTTTTAAAAGCAAAAGATTTTCTAACGTTTCTTCGCTGAGTCTATTTCGCAACTTTCTGAATATAATTGGCTTAGCGCCGAATGCCCTTTCAACTGTTACTTGAGTGGCTGGCACAGCCTATGTAATATCAGCAATTTTCGTAGGAATCGGCTTCTTAAGCTGCAGCGACTTCGACCATGCTACTAGGAATCGACACTCCGCAATGACTGCATGATTGAAAATCAGCGGGCGATGGTAGATGGCGATGGGCGATGGTAGATGTCGATGGAAGATGGCAATGATAGATGGTTGATGGCGATGGTAGATGCGTAGGTGGCGTGGTAGTTGGCGGTGGTAGATAGCGATGGGCGATGCTAAATGGCGATGCTAGATGGCGGTGGTGGATAGCGATAGGCGATGCTAGATGGCGATGGTAGGTGGTAGATGGCGATGGGCGGTAGATGGCGATAGAAGATGGCGATGGTAGATGGCGATGGGCAATGGTAGATGGCGATGGGCAACGGTAGATGGCGAAGGGACATCTACCATCGTCATCTACATACACATTTGCGGGCGAAGTCGCGGGTATAAGCTAGTTTGTTATAAAATAAAACCTATTTTTTGTTTTAGAAATGTTCTGTGTTATTTATCAATTAGGGTATTCACTAGCTCTCGTAAAATGGTAAAGCGTAAATTTACCATACACAAGCTACTGAGTGACCCCATTTGCTTCACTGTAGTAATTTTCAGGAGCTGCTTTGTTTGTAAAAACTGCCGTCATTTCCAAACTATTTTTACAAGTCAATGGCAAAGGCACACTTTACCGGCTGCCTTAAGGAAATTTTCAGTAAAGGCAGCCTTTATGCTCTAGTGTAAATTGGCTAAAGTCCAGATGTTTATTTGAGTGCCAATTCTTGACTAGTGAATATAAAACAAAATAAAAATGCAAAGGGTGCAACAAGCTTTGAATAAGCGAAACATTGACTTGGCCCTTTAAGAAATAGGATGCAAAATAGCTGTATCAATAAAGAAAAATAAAAATAAAACTTTTTGGAGTAGGTGATGGCGGCTCTTTAGGTCTTGTTACAGACAGAGTTTTATTGATTGTATTTTTTTATGTTTTTTAATCTTGGGTGTTCACGACTCTCAGTTAAGCTAGGGAATTGTTAAAGTTATTTTAAATTTTTTGTGCACATGTCAGTAGATTTGTTGTTTTCTTCTTCTTGTTTTCGAATTGATGGCGTACGAGTTGGAGGAACCCTTTGCACCATTGATCAGCTTCTCGGCCAAGCACTCGTACATGATGTTGGTGTTTCTGAAGGTATCCACGTGCTCCAGTGCACAGCAGCCAGATGGCCTGTTTATTCACCATGAATCATCTCGAGCGAGCGCTTGACAGTGCGACTGGAACTCAGCTGTTTGCCATTGTTGCGTCCCTTCAACATCGGCGTGTAGGTCAGCCGATCCACAATGGGGCACTGGGCCTTGCGGAAACGCTTGGCGTCATAACTTTCTACCAGCGCTTTGCCACTTAGTTTTCTTTTTTATAATTTACAGTTCGCTGGTGTGACCGCATATTTTTAAGCCAAAAATATTGAAATGGCTTGATACTAATTACATTTAACCGATTCTTTGAAAAATTTTACAGCACTTCAATACTTTACACTTTTTCACATTTACGACTGATTTCTTAAACATACCCTAAGGCATGTTAAATATGATAATTTTTTCCTCATGTGTTTTGTTGCTGCTTCGTAAACTTTTGCACTTAGACTCTTACGCTTTGCCATTTTACGAGAGCTAGTAAATACCCTCAATGTTTGTTTTTCTGACATAAATTTTAAAGAACACTGCTTAAATCATTCCTGAAGCTTAAGAGTTTTCACTGCATTACAAATTGACGTATTTTCTAAAAAAGATAAGCATTCTCAGCAACATTAAATTCACTTTCTTTTTATCAGTGTAGCGGTCCGGTACATTCCACAAACATTTAACAGCCCGCAGGTGATGAAGCCGTTGCGTTTTGCATGTGTGCTTCCTGTGTGGCGGCTACTGTGACTGTGACAGGGAGGGGGAGGGGTGTGTGAGCTGCACATCCTGCTGTCATTTCGGCTACCGTACGTTACTGGGCTTGCCCCGGTGCTGATAGCGTGGCGTGTGTGGAAGTGATTGCAGCTGCTTTGCAGGGCTTGGCCACGATGAAGGACGTCTAATTATAGTCGCTGCTGCACCAAGCACCAGCACCTGAGCACTGTGTCAACAATGCCAGCCCACGGGCTGGCTGCAGCGCGCTCTGTTTGTCTAGTCACCAGATAGCCCAGCACTACAATCAATGGACGCGCTGCACGCAAATGCTGCTGCAAAACGGCTTGCGAATCTGGGTTAAGTGCAGCCGCTCTCGAGTCGCAATTTATGCATTTCGTGTTTACAGTTTTATGATTATGTTTTGCCCAACAAAACAATAAACAAAACAATCAGCAGAACAAACGTTGCAACATTTTAGCTTCGCTTTGCCCCAGTGCAGGCGATCAAGGCCGCTTGGAGCAACTATCGTGGCATAAGTACGATAAATTACAAGTTTTGCAAACGGAAACGGTCATATGCCAAAGCCCACTCGGCGTTGGTGCACCTAATGAGCCCAGCTAGGCTGTGCCTTTCACAGTGCCTGGCAAAATCTAATTAAATACTATCGCAAATAATCAACAGACTTACCAACTTTCTAACTCAGCCACGCCTTCTTCCATAAGAGTCGAGTATGTTATAAAAAATCGCTCAGCTTGGCTAATTATGAACGCCTAATTACTAAGACGGATGCCACCAGCGTTTCCATCTTCATCTAAGCTGCGGGCCAGCGGACAAGCTACCGTCAAGCGTGCGAAAATTTGCAGACAAAGCCGACTTGCTCGCGGTCTCAGCCAGCCGGACGAACTCCGAACTGGTGTGAGGCGAGGGGACTGAAATTATGATTTCAGAAAGCAAAGCCGCGCGTGGCAACACTGACTGACTTTTCCGCCGAGCTTTGATTTATGTGGCAACTGTGACACGGCGGCATCGAGCGTTCTCTATAATTATAGAGGCAGCCGGAGAAGCTGCCAGCCAGATCCAGGGTAGACTTTGTGGCGGCCAAGCGAGAGCTCGCAAAATGTAACACATAAAATATAATCAAAATCAAACAATGACAGCAAAAGAAGCAGAAGTTGAGCACTTGAAACGGATAAACAAGCGAAACAAAGTAAGGTAAGCGCGAAATTGGAGAAACTCAAAACCCGATCCCGGGTTGGCCATGCTTTTGGTAGCCAAATTCAAAGTGTGCTAAGAATCATTTTTAAACTATTCCTTGAAATTTTAAAATATAGTTTTGAAATCACTATGGGAGCGTTTAAAATCAAATTGCGACCGGCTATTACTTTGCATCTTTTTAAGATTCGATTATGCCTGGTCTGGAAATATATATAACCATTTCAGTTCACCCATATTAAACCAGTAAACAAGCCAAATACTATTATGCATATTATAGAGCACTTACCTTTTTAAAGGCAGTCAGAAAAAGACAGTTACACTTGGACACCGCACTCTTTTCTCAACTAGGTTATTTCTCGCTCTCTATGTCCATTTGTTTCCATGAGACACTTTGCTGGGCAAAATTCACCGAAAGTGTCTTTGCTCTTCTATGTGAGTTGTGCGTGCGCCTCAGCAAGCTGCAAGTGTGTATGTGTGGCAGTAAGCTTCTAACGCTTTGAGCAGTGTAAGTTTCACGATTTTCTCTCATCGAAAACCATGAAACTGAAAATACGGGAGAAAACAAAAAAAGCGTTCTGTTCAGAGAGTGAGCGAGATTTTTTAATTTGTACCTGTCTTTTTTGTGAACAGACAGCATAGAAAAAAACTGGTTGACCATATATTTCTAGCTCTGATAAATAGCAAATATTGGCCAGCTTGAGCAAGTATTTGACATGATTGCTCATAACTATACTTAAAAAGGAACATAACACACTAAAAAGAGGGAGGTCGTATACACAGCTGGTTCAAGAACGGGTCGGTTCTATCTTCACGACTTTTACATACAATAAGAGAGTGTAAGTTAAAGTCGGCCCTGTCGGACTTCAAAAACCCCGTTACTTAAAGGAAGTAGTTTTTAATCGCCTTCCCTTATGTTAATTAATTGAGCATTAACATTAATGTAAACATACTAACATTATGGTAGCATGCCCATCACAGATGTTACAGGAGATGATCAACGAAGTGCAAGAATATGGCCAAAAATAGGGACTGGTAGTCAACTGATATAAAGTACAAGACAGTTCAGGCTATGGCGAGAGCTATTATGCGGAAGTTGCGGTAGTTTGGAGATGGAAGAAAAACGAGGATGTCGCAAAATTGTTAAGGTTCTATCAAATACAGATATTTAACCTCCCAAACTATACCCCGACACATCCAATAAATTTTCTGGCAGGCCTAGCGGAAATATTCCATCACACAATCAAAGCACTTTTTATATACGAGTATATGAACTAAATTATAATAAGCTGACAGGTAGCCGAAAATGATAGCTTCTGCACCTATAACGTCATCATCGGATTGCTTCCAAAAATGGACAGAGGCCAGCCTCGGCATACGAAGTAAGATTGTTCTTATTCGACCCTAACACCTTGGTAAGGTGCATACACCAACTCCAATGCAGAATGTGGTCCAAAGAGAGCATGCTCAAAGATTTCAAAAAGGAGACCCGGCAGTTTGCGCCACTTACCGTGGGATCAGTCTCCTACCCATTGCATATAAGGTTCTGTAATGCGTCCTATGTGACAGACAGAGATCGACACCCACCATTTTCTGGTTGACTACAAAGCCTCCTTTGACACGCCGATAAGGTCAAAGTACTTTGAAGCGCAGTTAGTCTACGCGTCTTGGACAAGCTGTTGCAATTGGAGAATAAATCTTCAAGGTTGTTATGGACTTTGTCTACCTAATAACGACATCAGTCTGGAAATCCGAAGAAGAATTACTCTTGGCAACCGATGTTACTTCGGGATCAGTAAGGTGTTTAAGGGCAGAGCTCTCTCTCCAAAAACAAAATATAAGTGCGCTATATAAGTCACTTATTACCCCAGTCCTGCAATACGGCGCAAAATCATGGACATTAAAAGCAGCGGATGAGACGGCAATTGGCGTGTTGCACAGAAAAGTACTTCGGAGGATTTCGTGTCCGAATAAATCGCGAACTGTACGAGCTCTATGGGGACACTGATCTTGTCAAGCGCATAAATCTAGAGCGGCTGCTCTGAATAGGACATGTTACCCGCTTGGATATTGAAGCTCCAGCAACGCGGGCTTACAAACGGAGAGCGAAAGAGTTATATAAGACGCCCTAGCAGAGACCACCGCAGCTGAGATGGAGAGACCAGGTGGAGAAAGATATAGCGAAGCTTGGTCATCTCTCAAGACAGAGGCGAGTGGCGGACATTGACCGTAAAACGGTTGTGATGTTTCTATCAGGCCAAAGGTAAAAAAGAAGAGCACTTAGAAAGAGAGCCAGTCTAAACTACTGTCTTCAATATGTGAAAGACCACGTGAGGCAAATGCTGGACGAACTCGCTAAAGCATCTCTTTACTTGCTCGGAGAGAACAATTACTTTAGGAAAGATTATGATTGCAGAGCAAGACAGAGGTATTGGAGCTTAGCTACACGCCAAACTGACGCGAACTGACGCGAAGATGTAACTTACTTCATATTATTATGTCCAATCCTGAACGAACTGAGGATCTGCTTCCGGCAAAACCCACCCGACAATTTCTTGTATGTTTCCGGACCAACGAGACTATCGTCTTTCTCTAAAAATCGAAGTCCGCTTTTTAGTAGAGAAGCGGGTTTTAAACGGACATCAGTTATTACGATAGTTTCTCTTAAATTCGAAATCCGTTCTTTACAAGAGATGCAGGTTTCGATTCAAAAACAAGTATCGAGAACTTACGTTTTGCTGCCACAAACTGAGCGACAGGTAATACTTTTTCGGATTGAAAATGGAACACGTTCTCGATAGTTTAGTTAGAGAAAATTTCTAGAAAATGTCGAAAACGGACCTGTTCTCGACCTCGATTGTCGGATGGATATATTTAATGTTTTAAGAAAGAAAAGTCTTGTTTTCTAAAGCCTTCTACATTACTTTGAACCCTTCTTTTGTAAATCCTTCTATATATATATAAATATGTAAATCCTTCTATATATTATATAATACGGTCACAGAAGATGCACCATCAATTATTCTTCCAACCAGCCAGAAGAGATGTGAGATTTTCTTATTTCTTTCCTTTCCAGCTCATTTACCCACAAATAATGAAAATATTTCAGCACATTTATATTAGCTAGGTCAGTGCTCTCTTACTTAAGTTAACCTAACTTTAACGATAAGTTCAACAATTTTAAATTGCACTGCTCACTAACTCATTCAATTCATATTTATTACTTTCAACAACCAAATTCAACTAAGCTCTTACGGACGCCCTTAGCTGACGCACACGAGTTTCTAATTGAAATAAATTGCCTTAATGGCTACCAAACTCCACTCCAGCAGCCGACAGCCACCCGCCACCAGCATGCCCTTGAATTAGCTACTGACTGGCTTAAACTCATATCAATTGGTTCATTTATGCAATCGCCCGGCCGCCCGCCTTAGATGATGGACAGACAATAAGTTCGCGTCATGGAACTAATAAGCAAAGGCTGCTGACCTTGAGCCGCACTCCCAATTGCAGACCAAGCACGGGCAATCCATCTACATCTGCATCCACATCCACATGCACGGCAAGTCGATTCAAATGTGTGTCAAATGCAGCATGCAGCCGCCGTGGCAGACGTGACTAACCGACTTTCATGTCATAACTTGGTGAGCTCTTTGAAGTTCAAGTTGGTAACCGCCTGCGCCTGCGCCTGCTCAATTAAGGCGCATAAATTATGTGCCAGCCGCAGCGGCCGCCAAATTGAAATCGTAAATTAACATTTACCAGACGCTGCCGCAATAACTTTTACATTTTGACCAAATATTTTTGCCAATTTTCACAAGAGCTCGACCCACGCAGCCGACGCCCGATCCCGATTCCGATCCCCCTGGGTGAATGTTGGCTGGAAAACCAAAATTGTCAACGCTGCGGCAAACGAAATGAAAATGGTAGCAATTGCCGCGGACATGCAACGTGGACAGAAGTGACAGTTGCCAGTCAGTCAGCAACTGCGCATTCCTAGGCGACCGGACTCCCGACTCCGACTCGGACTCCAACTACAAACTGGCCAGCTACGAGTTTGATATTTTTATGTGTGACAGTTGCTTTATGTTACAGTTTGCTGCATTACTTTTTATTTCAAGTGCAAAATTTATTGCCTTTTGCCAAGGTGCGCGCCAAGTTTGCACCTCGGAGGGGCCGAACGGGACAGCAACTGGTGGCTGGCTACCGGCTAATCAGTGGCAATGTTCGTTGCCGTTTTTTGCTCTTGCCTGCAGTCCGTTACCTTCTTGGCTTTCACTAGAAAAATTAGGAGCAGTTTTTGTGTCTCTGTTTGCTTGGCATGCCTTTAAATTAACTCAACTGACTTGGGTGGTAAAAAACCGAAACAAAACTTTCGAAACTTTGAGCACTTTGATTCATCACCGTTTGAAGTTAGTTTTTGGTTGACGTTTGGTAATTAAGCTTTGTCTGCAAGTGTAAGGGGTGAATTTTAGCAGTTCTACTTACAGTAGCGGACAAAGAAATCCGGACAGGCAAAAAAATGTTCGTTTCGTAAATTTTTTTAAATTGTGTTTATTGTTTCAAGAAAATTTGTATGAAACTTATTAAACGAATGTATTTGCTAACCAACACAACTCTTATTTCGATTCCAGTGATGTTTTATTTTTTTTTAAGTCTTAAATTAAAATTATTGATACTTTTTTAAAAACTGAGAACTCAAACAAAATTTTTTTTTTTATTTCGAAAGTAAGTTACAAATTATTTGAAAACAGTGTTTCTCTAATGGAATATTATACTACTTAAAAAATTAGCTTTCAATATTTTGTTGGACCTCCTTTGTTTTTTATGACCGCCTTTATCCGTGACGGCATAGAATTCACTAGATGTTGGATTGTTTCAACGGTTATATCGTTGTACCAAACATTTTCCACAATTGAATCAAGCTCTTTTATAGTTTTGGGTTTCTTCTTCGTTATTTTAACCTTTAAAATATGCCAAAGATTCTCAATCGGGTTTAAATCAGGACTATTGCCTGGCCAGGCCAACGAAGTTATTCCAACCCGCTTCAAATATTTTTGAATCTAAAAAAAAGAAAAAATATAAAAAAGTTAAAAGCTTAGGTATCACTTATACAATAAATAAAGGAATTTAAAAAAAATATAACTTACCGATTTTGCACGATGGCAAGGAGCAGAGTCGTCCTGAAAAATTATTTCATCGGCATACGAAAGATGCTCCTCAATAGATGGTACAAGATGATCGTCCAAAATTTGTTGGTACTTTTTGGCGTTTACTGTTCCATCAATTAGTGCCAGATCTCCAACTCCGACCGTCCGTCGTAGGCACTCATTTTTAAACCTTTCTCCGACTTTACGTCGCACGTAGGACATACCATCGGAACCAAAGAGGTTTATTTTGGACTCATCTGAAAATATAACGTTCCTCCAATCGTTTAATGTCCAAGACTCGTGCTCTTTAGCCCATTGTAGCCGTTTTTTTACGCATTTCAACGGTTAAAACTGGTTTTTTTGCTCGTCTGCGCCCATTAAGTACTGCATCCTGAAGGCGTCTTCGTACTGTTCGAGTGCTAATATCAACTCCTTCCCACTGAACAAACTCGAATCTTATATCTTCTGCAGTTTTGAATCGATTGGCCATGCTTAAGCGCTTTATAGTACGATCTTCCTGGTCGTTGGTCTTCTTCTTTCTTCCTGTCCCAGGATTTCGCTTCAGAGTTCCGGTTTTTTCAAAATTCTTTAAGAAATCCCCGACAGAAGATTTACTAAAGCCAATTTTAGCGCTTATATCGCGGAGGCTTAAATTTTCCGATCGCAAAGCCAATATGGCACCTTTATCAGCTTCAGTCATTTTCGACATGTTTCAATTTTTTTTTTTTCGCACCTAAAGCTTAGGACACAATAAACTGAGCGGTATTTTAATACTAAATACTTACTAGATAACACGAAAAAACATTCAAACTGATTGAACCTTTTTTACATATTTTAAGCCCGTTCAAAGTTTGCATATAGAGGCTATACCAAGGTGTCCGGATTTCTATGTCCGCTACTGTATTTTCCATAAGGAATTAAACCATCATGAATTGTTCAAATCTGGCAACGCTATTTTTATTTGTTCTTGGGTTGGCTTGTCATTTTATCAAGAAATGGAAATGCTGCCAGAACAGATTATGATAAATTGTTTCATAGCTGTGGCTTAGTTTGTGAATGAATGGAATTATATTCACTGAATAAAACAAGAAAGAAAGTCGGTCAAGCCCGACATTAACCTACTCCTTACCTGTGAAGTGCTGCCCATCACCGTGGCGACCGGTGCAGCCCATAATTGTTTGTTTTCCTTATAACTCGACTGTCGTTCATCCGAACTTTACCATTCCTTTGGCGGATCGATAAAAAATCTTGTTTACTAAATATGTCCAGAAGGAACAAACCTTTTATCTATAAAACTGCCGGAGATATGACGTTTTTTCGATATTGCGGAGGCGGAAGGGGGGTGGACAAAAATTGAAAATAAGCTTGATCCGCCTGCATGTATAAGAAGCACATATCAAAGCTCTATTTCTTACCATCTGTGAGATATGTTTGTTCATACGGATGGACAGACAGACATGGCTATATCGATTCGGCTGTTGATGCTGATTAAGAATATATATACTTTATAGGGTCGGAGATACTTTTTTTTGGCTGTTACGTACTTTTGCACAAACTAATTATACTCTGTGTACCTCTGATACAGAGTATAATGAGGTGAGTACTAGGGAGCGCTGACAGATTTTCTTTTGTCAGTCATCTGAGAGTCTGTTCAGACTCAGTAGAATACATGAAAGCTTTCACTTATTTCTCTAAACACATATTGAAAAAGTAACACTGCCTCTGACAGGAAGCAGCAAGTCCAACAATCGATTTACTGAATCGGAACAGACTAAAGATCACTAAGATCGTGCGATCTAACGCCTTTGGATCTGCAAATCAGATCGGTACCCAAACCAGAGCTGAAACTGACTAAATTAGAATAAAGAAAACGGTACCGTTTTTTCTTTGAACACGTGCCGGAACGCATAATTGAGGGATAATTGAGGGATGGAAGATGCAATAAAGCTCGCATGTTGGTAGATGCCTATGGGATTTAAGGTTTAGACAGGAAAGGAAAACCACAATAGCTTAGATCTGCGATTTTTGAGGGATGGAAGATCCAATAAAGCTCGCTTGTTTGTAGAAGGCGTTACTTCTGATGCTTACACAAATTATTCGCTCTGGTCTCTCACCAGAAGGTAGTTCCACCATCCACACTGGAGGAGGTTCAAGGCCAAGTCAAGAACCCTAAAGATAAAAAGGCCCCAGGACAGGATGGTCTTGACAATAGGGTCACCAAAGCCCTCCTAGTAAAATCGTTGCCCTTCATGGGTATAGTTTTCAACGCGGCATTGCGAATGGGTCACATTCTAAAGGAGTGGAAAAAGGCTCAAATCATTATGATTCATAAAGCTGGGAATAGTCTGTCGGAGGTGGATTCATACCGTCCAATCAGTCTCCTATCCGCAGTATCAAAAATTTTCGAGAGGTGGCTACTAGCCTAGACAGTGGCCGGGTGGCTCAGCGGCTAGTGTGCGCGACCGCTGTGCAAGCGATCGAGGGCTCGATCCCGCCTCGGAACATATAATGAAAAGTTTTTTCTTTGAATAAGCTTTACTCCCGGTCACCCCTCTCTGCTGTAGGCGCCATCTTCTTTGTAATTAGCCATGGAAAGCTTCTCAAACTGCCGTTCGGATTCGGCGTTAAACTGTAGGTCCCTTTCTCTTGCGCGAAAATTAGAAGCGCACAAGCCAAGAGATTTGAGAGAAGCCCGGCTTTGGCCCTTTGGGGCTGTGTCAGCTTGACAAGCCATTTTACTTTACTACTATCCCAAATAATGGCAATCGATTGGGAGGATTCCTCTCTTTCAGTTTGGATTTAGAAAGTCACATGGGACCACAGAGCAGCTAATTAGGGGTACTAACTTAAATCTCGGTTGATTTCTGGCCAAGGAATACGTGGTTGCAGTCTACCTGGATATTTCGCAGGCTTTTGATAGAGTGTGGAACGACAAACTGCAGTGTGGAAAAACCTGGCTACGCCACTCTTCAAATCTCTCAACACTTGTGACATGGTATAGGACGAACAATACCCATTGAATACCTCCAAGACTTACTCATTGAACATTGAGTTAAGCCTAGATATTGCGACAGTGTAACGCTGTCACAATGGGTGATCAGGCGTCTTCCTCAATGAGCAGCTATTACGGCACTAACCTGGACATAAATACTTGGGAGTATATCTTACATTCGGAACCCATGACAGGTATGGCAGAGTGAAGAAAGTGGGATGGCTGCTCGCCAAGTGTATGGAATTGCAGGAAAATCTCACCTGAGAAAGATTCGCGTCCTCCAGACCAGGTGTCTGACAATCTGGAGCGCCCTGTTACATATGCACAACACTTCTCAACTTACTCAAGGCTGGTGATTACGAGGAGAGATTAAGAAGTAACCCTAACACACTATCCAGAAGACTTTTGCATAGACAAAGGAACGCAGGAAGCACAGAAAAACGACGCCACAAAAAGCTGTTCCGCAAAAATATATTAATATATATTAATATAACTATATTAATATAACTTTGATTTATATTTAGTTTTAAGACACGCACTTGCAATCGCTGTTGACGGCTGCAAAGAACAAAACGCACAAATTTTCTACTTATTCCGTCGTTTCTCTTTATTTTACATTTTCTTCCTTCGCTTGCTTCGTTTGTCTTTGCATTACGCATTTCTTCTTCCCTTAAATAGGTGGCGAAAACCCAACCCAGTAAAGGGACGGTTTCATGTTGAGGTGACTTGTTGCCTTACGAACACATCAAAAAAGAACGTGCTAGAAAGAAAGCAGTGTTTGGAAATGGTTCGGATTTTTCATTGCGTTCTTTCTTGTTGCTTACGCATGATAGAGGCACAACCTAGAGAAGTTTCATGTTGCAGTGACGTTTTGCCTTCTAAACACATGACACAAGAACGTAGTGACAATTTAATACAGATTTTTTAGATTCTAACAAACTTTAAAAACTAATTTTGGAATTGGCGATAGCTTGGAAATGCCCCAGAAATATTATTCTAAGGCAGTTTTTTGAGTTTTTTGAGGATAGGAATAATGAAGGAATCCTTTCACCACCAAGTTGGATAGATAGGTAAAGGATCATTTGAAGGGGCAAGCACAGAGAAGCAGCAGAATATTGATTCACACAGCTTGGAACGTTGACACGCCCAGGACTAAAGAAAGCTTCAAATGAAAAAATCTGCTAGAGTAGTCAATCGGATTAGAATACGACTGCCCAATATTAAGAGATGAGAATGAAGTGAAGTGTAAAAATGAAGCGAACAAGTTGGCAATATTCAAACCGTTTTTAGCAGCGCTATTGTTCAAGGAAAGAGCAGGTGGAATCAGAAGTCTAGCGTTTCAAATCCACAAATTTATACAAATTCTCAATGTCCTGCTAAAAGCTTAACCTGATAATTATGATAAACTTCGGAATTGAGAGTCCCATTCTCGGGAATCAGACCTCTCAGATTTATTTAATAATCGACTTTTGAAGTTTTTAAGGCACAGTTCCCTTGCAGAACAGAAAAGACCAACCGATATTGTAAGGCGCATCATAAATGAAAGCAAAGCTTATTAATACGGTGCTAGTTGGAAATCGGGATGTTAAAAGTACCAAACACAATTTGAGTTTGTAAAGTAGGATGGTTAACATCCTCTGGGACTCATAGCGTTGGCACTCTAGAAACCACAGAGTTGGGATCATCTTTTGTAAGCACAAGATTGAGGAGTCTATGCCTACAGTTCGATTAGTACGATCAAATCTATACACAAAGAAGTTGCTAATCAGAACTTCAGAATTCTCAATGTTAGGACAGAGTGATGTTTCACAAAAAGCAATAGCATGATGTGTAATAGTTGCACTATTGCTATATAATAAGCTGAGCTCACCTCGCATGCTACTGACATTTTGAAAATAAATAGAGAAGGGATAGTGTATGTTCGGCCTTCAATATTAATGGCACATCATGGAATTAGTCTATTATTTAAAAATGCACTTTGCATTTATTCCCTTTTTTGTTAAAAAAATGACAAAGCCCGAACATCTGTTAATTTACTTAAATTGAACTTTTTATTTGCCAGCTCATCTTCAAACAAAAGCTCCACAACTTACAATCCTGTCTCCATTTCCTCTCCGCCCACACACAAATAAACAGAGGGATGGAGAGGCAGACTCACTTACCAATTAAGGCTGTCCCGGCTCGTTTAATAAACATATATTTTCCATTTAATTAACTTCCTTAAATGTTTAACATGTTTTTTACATAATTATTGCGCAGCTGCCACAGCCACAACAAAAACAACAACAACAATGGAAGCAAATTAAATTAAACAACGGCAACTGCAAGTTATGTAGGTCACCCACCACAGGCCAAAGGAGCCTAACGATCAGCCAGACATATGGACAGACTATCCCAGCTCGACATAAAAGGCTAAACACATCCAACTGTACACTAGCATAAAGATCACGATTAAATGAGTGCACAATTGGATCAAATTTGCACCAAGAGTCAAGTCAAAACTAAACGAAGCCAACAACAAACGGGACAGAGGCTGAAGCTGAAGCTGTGGCTGAGGCTCATAAAAGTGCAGGCTCCTCCAGAGCCATGGCAGTAAAATTGAATGCGTGTGGGTTGCAATGTGACACATACTGTCATTATTACCAAGCAACAACCTCTAGCGGCCAAGCGGCAATAACAAAACGACCAGGCCATACCAGGCCAGGCTCAGATTACCCGGAGTTGGCGGCGACTCGTTACAGGAAAAGCTTTTCTTTGCCCAATGTGTAAGTGGTAGAGCGATGGGAGGGGAGGGTGAATGCGCTTAAGAAATTTATGCTTTATGCAATAATGCTGATTATTTCACTTGAAACTTGTAGTCACATCCAATGATCAGAAAATAAAGAAATGATCACAATTTATGGAACTCAACCAGTGATGCCGATTTGGCCTTTTTGGTGACAGATCTGTCACTTTTTGAACTGATCTGACCTTAAAAAAATTTCAAAATAACCTTGTCTTGATATCTATCACTTTTAAGCTTCTGAATTTTTTTCGAAAAAAAAATATTTGTAAATGCAAAAATTACAAAATGGACAAAGCTTTTACCTTTTCTTGGAGCTGCTTACCATCAATAGTAATGAAATTGATGAAATATTAGTACATCATATGTAATAACATACACCTAAGGACACCTTCCTAGTTGGAAATGCAGAGGACATAGTAGCAGTCATAACGGCGCGAGACACTAAATACGCACAGCGTAAACTTACACAGGTTATGATACTAGTTAAGGACTGGCTGGATTCGCACGACTTACAGCTGGCGACAGATCCCTCTAAAGGTGGACTTAAGAGGCGACGAGAGTATCGTAAAGACGCAGAGCGTGATCAAATACCTGGGAGTCAGGCTTGACTTAAAACTGACTTCGGAGCGCAGATCCACCATGCTAAGACCATGGCCGCCGAGTCTACAATCCAGTCCAGACGGAAACTTTTGATGGAGGTAAATATTGCCATCCTGTATGTATGGCAGCGAGGTCTGGGCAGATAATCTGAAGCAAAATGCAGACTGAATTCATTGCTTTCAGTCCAAAGGACAACTGCGCTGAGGATAATTAGTACATACCGAACGGTGTCAAGAGCGGCAGCCCAAGTCATTGCTGGAGTAATTCCGGTTGACCTTCTAGCAAGAGAGCGCAAGCAGATCTATACGATGCGACAAACGGGAGAAGCCACAGCACAATTTCGCAAAACCTGCACGGAAGAATCAATTGCGCAGTGGCAAGAAAGATGGGCAGCCGAGAACACTGGAAGGTGGACAGCCAGGATCTTACCAGATGTTAGAGAATGGAAACAAAGCAAGCACGGTTATTTGGACAACTACATTACACAAATGCTAACAGGACACAGATACTTCAGCACCTATTTGCTGAATATGAATATGAGCGAAGAGAACTGGACAGAAGTATCAAACTTCGTTGGCGAAATCCTGCGACTTAAGAAGAAAGCCTTGGATGAAATGACTTAAGGTATGGGGGGTCTGGACGCAGACAAAAGATTGGAGCGCATGGCGCGTAAATGAGCCCACTTTGAAGTAATGCGAAAGCTTTTCCAAAATGGATTAAGACTCGATCTGAGGGGGGGCTTTTAGTAGGCGGAAGTCTCACATACCCTACTGCGACGGCAGTGTAGGAAATGCATAAGGCATTTTCCCCTCATCACAGCAAAAAACCAAAATAAACAAGTAAGGGAGATGTAGTCGAGTGCCCCGACTACAAAATACCCTGTTCCCTTGACTTCTTGTGTTTTCATACACATATACACACACTCACACATACACACACACACTCTAACATACGCACACGCGCACGCGCAAACGCGGTAACTGACAATGCAAGGCCCCCCTCTATCTCACAGGCAAAATTGATTGGTATATAACTTCGATGTTTTTTGTCCGATCTTATTGATCTACTCAGAATAGATAGATATTGGGCCTTACTTGATATATGTAAAGTGTGGAAGGTCTATCTTAAAAATTGTGGCTGTGACAGTTTTTTGCTCTTAAAGGGGGGAGGGGGAGGAATTTTCCAAATCTGAAACTCGTATTGAATCGGGTATACACCTACCTACATTCAAAAATTTGTGGCTCTAGCTCTTATAGTCTCTGAGAAACACGCGTTCATACGGACAGACGGACGGACAGCGGACAGGGCTAAATCGACTCGGCTGTTGATGCTGATCAAGAATATATATACTTTATAGGGTCGCAAATGCTTCCTTCTACCTGTTACATACTTTTGCAAAACTTCATGAAAACCAGAAAGATAGTCCCGAATATAACATACTCTGTATCTGTGAAGTGCTGACCATCATCGTTGCGACCGGTGCTGCTCATAATTGTTTGTTTTCCTTATAACTCGAATATCGCTCATCTTTAAAATTCCTTCAGCGGATAAAGAATCCCGAATACTAAACATGTTCAGAAGGTTTGAACCTTCTATCTATAAAACTGTGGGAGATATGACGTTTTGTCGAAATTGCGGGGCGGGAGGGGGCATGACCAAAATGGAATATAAACGAGATCTGCCTGCGAGTATAAGAAACATATGTTTTTATTTTTTTATTTATTTATGTAGAGCTAACAGTATAATGTAAAATTACATGCTAGCTTAGGATTACGGAGCAATGGCGACTGAGGCCTTCAGCTCTGGGTTTTGTGAGTATTTACATATGTGTGTATTTACAAGAGGTGTGTAATGAGATATGTGTGTGATTAATTAATGAACTATTATTGGATCGTGGCTTATGAATATTATCTGTTAGATGGAATGATACAAGTTTGTGGTCTTTAAATAATTTAGAATAAGAGAAATGTTTGAAGGTGTAGGATTGGAAAGGAGTTGTAGTGGGTTGTTGCTGCCGAGAATTCTTTGTCTGTGCTTGTTGTGTGCGGTGCAGGAGTAAAGTATGTGTTCTATTGATAGTTGGTTGTTGCAAGAGGGACATATGTTGGGGCTTTTGTCGATGTAGTGTAAGTGTGTGATTTTTGTGTGTCCAAGTCTAAGTCGGGTTATTTTAATTTGGTCCATTCGGGAGAAGTTTTGCTGATTGTTTTTAAATAAGTTGTAGATGTTGAGTTTATTTGGGTTTATATTTTGGTACCAGTTGGATGTTTTGTTTAAGTTGGATTGAATTTTAGTTAGGTGGGTATTTTTAATGTATTTTTTTATGTCTTGTATGCTTATGTTTTCTCTTACTGTGATCGGTTGGTTGGCTGCGTTTTTTGCCGTAGCATCGGCTAATTCGTTTCCTATTATACCTGTGTGTCCAGGTATCCATAGGAGTTTGAATTTAGTGGGCGATTTTGTAAGTAAGTGCCGTGCTAGGGATGAGTAGTGTTCGGTGTTGTTTATGTTGCTTATTGCGTCTATAGCGGAGAGGGAATCTGAGCAGATGCAATATTTCCCTCTTTTATTTTTAAGAAACAGCAGAGCTTCGACGATTGCGATAATTTCAGAGGAGAATACTGAGGAGTAGTGAGGTAAAAGAGATGACTTTAGGGATTCTTGTTCCGTTGTAATGGCAAAGGTCGTAATTCCGTTAGATTGTGATCCGTCTGTATATATAAAGGTGAAATTGTGGTTTTCGTTCTTTTTTTCTAGGAATTTTGAGCGATATATTTCAGGGGCTGTGTTTTTTTTACTGGCGTGCCGAAGGGATGTATCAATTGATTTTTGCTTTAGATTCCAAGGAGGAATCGTTTGCGTAACTGTGGTTGTAGGGCAGGTAGGTATGTTGTGTTGCAAGCAGAATTCTATGGTTCGGTCAATTGTTGATTTGTATTGAGGTTTTTTTGGTGGACTGTATGATTTAAGTATTTTTAGAGTAGGCGAATTTCTAGCTGTAATGACGGATTTAAAGAGGTTTGCTGTAAGGAGTTCGCATCTGTCTTCGATAGAGGCCACTCGGGCTTCATAAAGGATATTGTTTGTTGGTGTTGTTCTGAATGCTCCAAGGGCTATTCTAAATGCTGTGTTTATTGCTGATTTTATTGGGCGGATGGTGGTTTTTGGGCAATAACCGTAAATGGGAAGGGCGTAGTCTGCTTTTGAGGATATGATTGCTTTTGTGACGTTTATAAGGGAAGTGGTATTGCAATTAAATTTGGGACTTGAAAGGCATTTTATTATGTTTGTTTTTCGTTTGAGTGCTAATGATAGTTGTTCTGTATGTGATTGCCATCTGTACTTGCTGTTGAAGTGTAGTCCTAATATTTTTAGCGACGTTACGTTTTGAAGCTGAAGGTTTCCTGTCGTTACGTTGCATGTGCAGTTGCGCTTTCTGCAGACATGAATGTGTTTGCATTTGGTGGTTGAAAGCTGTGCGCCAGAGTAGTCGCACCAGTTTAAGATTGTTTCGAAAATGGGCTGAAGGTCAATGTTAACGTTTTTTCTGTTTTGAAGTTTGACTAAAAGGTTGAAATCGTCCGCGTATGCACTTAGACTGATATTTGGGTGTTGGATGGTCATTGTGGTTAATTTATTGTAGGCTATTACAAAGAGAACCACCGAGAGTGGGGATCCCTGAGGAATGCCATTGTGGATAGGTTGAAAGGAGGAGTATGCTGAGTTTACGCGGACTATTATTTTTCTGTTTGACATGAAGTTTCTAACATAATTGATTATTTTTGGGCCAGTTTTCCATTCTGCTAGTTGGTCCAGTATTGAGTGAATTCCTATTCTGTCAAAAGCTTTTGCGAAGTCTAGTGAAATTATCGATATGTGGTTTCTTCTAGAGATAGCTCTGGCTATTAGATGGTCTACAAGTAATAGACTGTCTATAGCCGATTTCCCCTGCTTGAATCCTGTTTGACTGATATGGATAAGTTTATCATTTGTGACAAACCACCACAGTCGTTTGGCTACAATTTTGTCGAGGACTTTTGACAGGCACGGGTTAAGTGAAATGGGTCGGTAGGCGTTAAGTGAGGTTTTGTTTGTGTCTGGTTTCGGAATTGGGGTTATTATGCTGGTTTTGTAAGCTTGTGGGATGTAGTTCTCAAGGATTGCGTTTTGTAGGTTAATAATCCGAATTTTTGTTTTCCTGTCAAGGGGTATGACGACTGTGAAATGATGTTTGTATTCGTAGTTGGTTAAAGTTCCTGATGAAATGTGATTTTGGGCATTTAAATAACGTCAACTCACAATTGGAAAGTCGAAAAGTACCTTTGAAATTAAAGTGTTTTTAAAATCTAGTCAAAAGACGTTTTATTTGTGTTTTGGCCTTGACCTTGGGCTAAATTCAAGTCAAAAGAAGGAAGATAGTCGGTCAAGCCTGACTATAACATACTCTGTACCTGTGAAGTGCTGACCAACACCGTTGCGACCTTTAACTTGAATATCGTTCATCTGATCTTTAAAATTCCTTCAGCGGATTGATAAAGAATCAGGAATTCTAAATATATCCAGAAGGTTCGAACCTTCTATCTATAAAACTGTTTGAGATATGACGTTTTTTCCTAATTGCGGTGGCGGGAGGGGGCGTGACCAAAATTGAAAATAAGCTTGATCTGCCTGCAAGTATAAGAAACATATGTTCCATACATGTCAAACCTCTATCTTTTACCATCTCAGAGATCTGTTTGCTCATACGGACTCTTTTGCACAAACTTAATATACTCTGTGTACCTCTGGTAGATAATATAAAAATACACCTGATAAACCAATTTTCAATGAGTACAAAATTCGTTGACATTTTAAAGTTGTGTTTCAATGATAATGGTACGAAGACGATTTGCGTCATGTGGTGACCAGATGCATGTTCCTTTAACTAGCAACCGAGCGGGTTATCAAAAAATGGCCGGGTTTAAAGCAATATTTTATCAATTAAGGAGAAGATAAAATTGCCAAAACGATTTCGAGCTTTGTGAAAGATCAAGAGAATGATCTAAACGACGATCTTAACGAATATTCTACGTTCCCAAAATTCTATTTATACTTCGTTCATCATTTCATTCCCCACATGAAAAAAGTATAAAAAATCTGGAAAAAGTAACAGTGTTGAGTACACACGTTCACAAAAATTGAGAGACGGATTGCAAACCAGAATGGATGACAAGAACTTTGGATCTGAAATCAACCAAAGTCTACCTCATTTAACACAGCATCAACGATCGAAATTTGAGAGAGGCATTATTCGTTTACCATCCATTTCAACACTTTTCATTGTTGAACCTTGGAGACGAAATAGTAGACCGAAAACTATTTCTTCGAGCAGCTGAAGCGGTTAATCTTGATGTTGACGCTCTTTACAATGTTTGCCAAAAACTATACCCAAAATCCATCAAATTGACCTACTTGTCGATATAAAAAGGGTAAAATTTTTGATAGTTCTGACAAATTTGTCCAGTTGCCCTTAATTGTTGGAAAAGATTTATTGGTCAGTGCATTTCAAACTATCTTACATAAATTTTCAATTATGTGACAGAACTTGATCCTCTCTACAAAAAACAAAAAATTATATGCATGCATCTCGTATGATTTATGAGCAAATCCCAGCCTCATGCATAAACTTTTGCAGCAACAAAAACCAATTTATTTTATGCCAACCAGGCTTTTTGCTTAATATTATTATTTTTATGAGCCTTTTCCCTCTACTTTGTTTCTTTGTTGCTGCTGCTGCTTGTGGCCACATAATTAAAAACGTTGCGCCAGCGACACCCGAAAATTATCCAGCAACCCCAACCCACCCAGAAATGACGTGCGGCGGTTGCATTATTTGCCTTTCTTTTGGCCAACAGCAGCCGGGCCATGTCGTTAATATTATTTGGCTTGATAAACTTCTGCCACAAGACAATCGAAATTACTCAATCACGTCGGGAGGATGGGGGCAGCAGCTCCTCCGAGCAGCAGCTGGAGCTTGGAGTTTGCAATGGGCGTGCGTCAAAATGCAGCCCAGAAAGCCGTCACAGCCGCGCCTTAGTGGACCCCTAGCCCTCCATCCAGACTCGTAACAGGAGTCGACTGTCGTGTAATTGATGTCAATTGTTGTTGCTGTCGTTGTTGCCGGTGCGCCCACCTCTTCGCTTCGTTAAATGCCAAATATAATTTAATAGGAAGTGAAAACAAGCAAAAGGGTACAAATTATTGTGCCTCGAAATATAATGATTGATTTGTATCGGCTATGAACGAGCTATGAAAAATGTAGGCACATGTCTTTGGCCAGAGATTCGGGAGAGAGATTGCCTGCCTGCCAATTTTCAGCGTTGTTGTTGTTTTTTGCGCATTTCCGCGTAATAACAATAATTTAGCGCACTGTTTGCCCAAATCGAGTTAACCTAATAGAGCGCCATTATCCGCCAGCCATGACCAAAAAATGGTAAACCGCCAATCCACTTGCTGGCGTCTCTATTGTATTGACCAGCGTTGGCGTTGCCTGTTGGGCCAGTGCAATTGCAGTGCCCTGGCAATTGCATCATCATCATCATCATCTTCATCCGTGTCCAAATTTGCATTATTACGCTCGACATAGGTGGCATTTGGTTGGGGCTTATTAGCAGGGATTTACCGGGGATTGTGTTTGTTTTTTGGTCCCTGGTGTCAGTTATGGACTTTAGAAAGCATCGACTGATATGCCTGACTAACTTGCAGCTATGTGCCATAAGCGAAAGGTGGAAAGGTGTTGCCAGTGGGGATTTGAATTGCATGCGAACGGGAATGGAGCTGATGCTGGGCAACTTACGCTGCCGCTTGGCTGGCTTGGGAGCTAAAGAAAGTTGTTTGAAGGTTGCAACTTGGTTGAATCATTGCTTACTATATGAGAGGAGATTAAATAACTCACAAAAACCTATCCACAATGAGTAATAGTAATTAGTATTAGAACTATCGATAAAAATACGAAATGGTAAGTCGTCTTAATATAATCTTTACTAGAGCTCTTAGCTCGAAGTAATCAATAAAAAAAACCTCAGTAGAGAGTCTATTTAATTCACGTTGTCAATACTTACATATTTCAATGCAAGTCAGTTGCTATAGAGGCGATTAAAATCAAATTTGAATGGGTTGGACCATGCTAAAGTTCTCTTTCGTCAGGACAAAAGCGGAAATTTCTGCTTCACTATCGTTATGAATGTTGTGAATAGTGATTTTTATGCTAAATTTTTTGACACTTCACTCGTAATTCTTAGCATAGTGCAACACCAAAAATGCTTAGTAAGTTTTGTCATTTCACCATGAATGGACTAACAAACGAGCAGCGCTTGCAAATTATTGTATTTCATTATCAAAACTACGTCCGTTTTATGGTCATCATAATTGACCCATCGAACAGACTATTTAAGCTATTGTGCACAATTTTTGCACCAGTTTCACTTTGTTGGACATTAATCCACCATCCCGTGTGCGGAGAGTGCTTAGCTAGTAGAATATTGCTGCTATATCGTGATATGTCAATTCGTCGCTGGTTTCAAGAATTGGGCTTGTGTTATTCGACCACCTGGAAGATTTTACCAAGGACCTCGGTATGAACTGAAGCCGGGCGACCCTCCACAACGTTGTTTGCTGAATGGGCCAAAGAAATGTTAAATGAAGATCCACTTCGTTATCGAGTAATTTTTTGTAGCGACGAAGCCTATTTTTGGTTCAATGTTTAGCTCAACAGCTGTCAAAGCACCCAGAAAACTGCACTGTTTGGCGTGGTTTGTGGGCCGGCGTCATCATTGGGATTTACTTTTTCAAATACAATGATGGACAAGTCCTAGAAGTTTGCAACCCATAAAAATCCAAATATGTGGCTCTTTTTATAATCTGAACCAAAGGTTCACAGAGTATATTAAGTTTGTGCCAAAGTATGTAACAGCCAGAAGGAAGCATCTCCGACACTATAAAGTATATATATTCTTGATCAGCATCAACAGCCAAGTCGATTTAGCCATGTCCGCTGTCCGTCTGTCTGTCCGTATAAAAAAAGAGATCTCAGAGATATGATTGTAAGAGATAGAGTTTTGACATGCATGGGACAAAGACTTCTTTTGCTTGCAGGCAGATGAAGATTATTTTCCATTTTTGCCACCCCCATCGCAACTTGGAAAAAACATCATAACTCCCACAATTTTATAGATGAAAGGGTTCGTTCCTTCTAAACATGTTTCGTAATCAGAAATATTTATCGATTGGCCAAAGTAATGGTCAAGATCGGATGAACGATAGTCGAGTTATGAGCAAATGAACAGCTTGTTTTGAACTATCTATTCAATTGCAAAGGACATTTTACAATTCCCATTCCTTCAATTCAAGAGTTCAGTCAAGACATTCGGCAGTTGTTCTTTCTAGATAAGGAGAAGCAAAATATTTCAAAGGAACTCGTAGACATTCATTACCATGGGCCAGCCCTAGTAGAGCATGGAACTTCATCCCCTTTGCACATTTACAGCACAAACTTATCAATGTAATTCAATATATCGCCACTTAATCAACATTCTTCAATAATTTTTGGTTGTTTTTTTTTCACAATTTCGCCAGCCCTTTGCGGCTTATGCAATTGATCAGCTCAGATTGGGATAAGGATCGGGCGCCTGGCTGCATTTAACATGCTGTGCATTTTTTCAACAACTGTGTGTACACATTTCATATATCGAATTTCACATACCTTTTAAAGCCTTTTAAAAACCATTAAACTTGGTGCTTTTAATTAATGAAGTTAACTGACCGAAAGGCTTAACGAAAGATGAAAAGATACAACATAAACGCAAGGTCGCGCGCTTAAAATTATTAATTAAATCATAAATGTAATAAATTAGTTGATTAAACGAAGCAATTAGATAGGCCAGCCTCACGCATGAGTCATTACTTTGGGGGGGCACAAATAGCTGCCAATGTGCGAAAATGCTGCAATTAGCAATGTGTTCAGTGAGCGGCGGGAGCTGTAAATCGCATTCACAAAACACTTTCCCAATCATCAAAGTCATTCATACGCCTTTCAACTGCACGCGCGTGCAGTTGCCTGTATTCGAATGTATCTGCAAGATACATATTGTGTTGATATATTAATGATGATTTCTCGTTTTTTTCCCCTCCGTTCGTGTCTATTTGAATTGCATGATTCAACACTCAGCCACAGCAGCGGCGGACACTGCAACAAAGTGCAGCTAATGTGCCGAGTATCTGTATCTGTTTACACTGCTTGTATCTGCAACTGTATCGCTTTTGATGCTGCTTTATATCTGCATCTCGTGCACGTAACTTTCAACCGTTTTGGGGGGCGTCAATTTTGTAATCAAATTAACGCGCCCGCTGTGCAAATGAACCATAATTTCAATCTTATATATGCTGGCATTGTGATGAAGCTGCTGCTTTTTTATCTATTTTTTGTTCAATATGTTTGCATAATTTATAACGACAAACTAAGTAATTCGATGGGAAAACTGCACACTTTTACTTGTGGCAAATGAGTGTGAAGTTTTTATAATCCTATTGATGGGATTGCTAAGTGCATGCAAAGTTGGGTAATGCCATTGGTGGATAATATAACTCTAATGTTTATTTACCCACACAGTTGGCTTTCAGTGGAAGTCATAATATCCCCCACCCCCCCCCCCCCCCCCGTGTTTTATTATCTTGTTTTTATTTATTTTGTTTATTGTTTTGTAACTGGAAGACTATTATATGTTGGTTCATTAAGGACATATACTACGTTTATGCAATGCTCATTTTGCTAAATCATTTCATGAAATGGGACTAACACCATTTCACTAAAGTTGACTATGAATTTGACATGAAATGCAGAGGCGTAGCCAACTTAAGGCTTCGCTGGTGTTGCCAGATCGTTTGTTTTCTCATATATGCGTTGGTCATTTTGTGAATTAATAAAAGCAGCATAAACAGGAACAAATTTGATTTTGCAAATTGCAGAAATCATGAATTTTTTAGCATAAACGTAGTAAGAGTTGGCCTCATAAATGTGACGTATATTGAAATTAATGATACCATGTTTTAATAGTCAAATTTTTGGAACACAATTGTCCTCCTGTTCAATTATGTTTTCCTCTCATTCCTATATGCAAAAGGCTTTTCAAAATCTAAGGGCAAAATTGACATATTCACATGAATGGCAGCGTAAGAGTTCCACATGAGCGAAGTATATTCAAATCTGGAACGAACTTAGGCTGAATAAAAATTTAGCTAAACAAAACAAGTTAAAGCGAGTGCCCCGACTCCAATATACCCTTTACCCTAGAGTTTATAAGCGAGCATTTGAAAATAAACTTTTTTTGCATTTGTGATAAGTATTTACAGCGAGTTGGAAGAAGTATCTGCACGCAGAAAAAGAACTCAAACCATTTTGTACCTAAAATTTTGAGAATGTTTTAGTCTGGGAAGTACTTAAATTAAGTACGAAACATTCTTAAATCCCAAAACAAACATCATTGTTATTGAACTGAAAACCTTGAATCAAGAAAATTTGTAACTTACTTTAGGACGAAAATTTAAAGAAAAGCGCGTTCTTAGTTCAAGTACAAAATATCTTGGATTGAGTAAAAAATTGCTAAAAAAAAAAAAAACTATGCAGCTCAAATTCGAGCCCGATAGTGGGACTGAATCCCATGCTATCTCAGGTGGGGTACCCCAGGGCTCAGTTTTGAGACTGCTCCTGTGGAACAGCATGTACGATGGCATGACTGAAGACTGACACCCTATAGATACACACATCGTTGGATTTGCAGATGACGTGGCGCTAGTAGTGGTGGCAAAGGAGATTGCTAAAGCGGAGAGCATGTGTAACGAGGCAATTGCTAGCATCGTTCGGTGGCTAGACTCTGTTGGCCTGGACCTGGCAGCTCACAAGACGGAGGCTTTCCTGAGCAGAAAGATTGTAGAGATGGCACATATTGTGGTTGGCACTGAAACCATAATAACAAAGAGAGCGATTCGATACCTCGGAATCATGCTGGACACGCGACTCAGCTATCGCGAGCACCTCCAAGTGGTGAGTAAAAAAGCGCAGCACGTAGGAAACGTACTCAGCAGAATAATGCTGAACACCAGGGGATCGAAACGGGAGCGAAGGCTGCTCCTAGATAGCGTTTTGAGGTTCACCATGCTCTATGCTGTCAAGATCTGGGCTCAAGCGATGACCGTGCCAAACTACAGCAGAAGCGTTACGTAGCAGCTGTGTGCGCTGCGGGTTTGTAGCGGTTTTCGAATAATGTCCGACGATGTAGCACTTGTGATCGCCGGCATGGTCCCACTAGAGCTCCTCGCTATGGAAGCTAAGCCTGCAATTGAGGCTGGCCCCACAGACCAGCCAAGGAGCACGTCACGAGACGACGCTAGAAGTGAAAGCATACGGCAATGGCAATCCAAGTGGGAAACGTGTAGAAGGGCGGGTGGAGCTACAAAGGATTGGATAGGAAGGAAGCACGGGGAGGTTAACCATTGGCTACCCCAAATACTGAGTGGCCACGGGTGTTTCAGAAGTTACCTGCACCGCTTCGGTCATGACTCCTCCCCCGAATGCACCTGGTGTGAAAGAGGAAAAGAAGAAGACGCGGTAACTCACAATGCAAGACCACCCTTCTCTCCTACAAGCAAAATTGATTCGTACATAACTTCGGTGTTTTGTGTCCGATCTTATTGATCTATTCAGAATAGATAGATATTGGGCCTTACTTGATATATATGTGGGAATGGTCTGCCAACGCTGCATGGTCAAGCCCTCCCAAAACAGCTGATCAACATGAACTAACGACGAGGTGGCAATCCGGCCACACAAGACAACGAGATCAGTTTAGAAGTTGCTGAAAAAGACGAAAGACGTGCAGAGAGACGACGCTCTCAGCAAAAACGACGAAACGATGCAACAACGTGAAACTCAGATTACATTTAAACTCGTACTAATTTAACTATTAATAAACATATAACTTAACTATAAACACTCAGGGGCAGTTGTCTTTTGATTGGAACTACAATTAAAACGCCAGTCCCACATATATAAAGTCTCGAGGGTCTAACTTCAAAATTGTGGCTCTTAAAGTTTTTTTGGTGGAGGAGGTAGAATTTTCCAAATCTGAAACAAACTCGATTTGAATCTGGTATACACCTACCTACATGCAAAAATTTGTTGCTCTATCTCTTATACGGAAGGACAGACGGACATTGCTAAATCGACTCGGCTGTTGATGCTGAACAAGAGTATATACACTTTATAGGATCGCAAATGCTTCCTTCTACCAGTTACATACTTTTGCACAACTTCATGATCATCCTTTTCCCATTTTTAATGATAACAGGGTATAAAAACTACTGTACGTTATCTAGAAAGCTTTTTTTTGGTGTAATGAATGCTGGAATATTACCCTTACTTTTTCAGACAATTATTTTCCGATTGTTTTTCTTGAATCTTTTTGAGTGCCCTTAAAAAACATGTTCGTATTTTATTTCGTAGACTCTAAAAACATATACATAGGTCAAAGGCAGCACTGCGTATGAGCAATATCAAAAACTTTGCAGCCACGTCACTCCCATGAAAACATAACTCTTTGAACTTTTTTCTTGTTAAATATACACCATAAACTTGCGAATCAAGGGACGCTTTAAAGCACCATATATCAATTTTACTCAGCTAGTTCGCTAATAAACTATTGTTGAGAAATATCCCGACTCATACTTTTGATAGCAAATCTTACATGTCGTTTTCCCTAGTCTCTGAACTAATAATAGTTTTCGTCATAGAAATTCAAATCTAACATAAGAACAAAGTTCGGTCTGTATGCATGTTTTATATTTTTCCAGAAATCAAAATACGGCGAAACGAAACTAACTTTTTAAAGTTCATGTAGCGAAGGATATACAAATAATCCATATTTTATGAAACAGTCATGGTAAGTAACCGAATTACCTCTTATTGAAAACTTTCGATTGAGTTCAAGGCATTTTACAGTTCTGTTTAATATATCGTCTTTAGTTCATAAAATATTTCTGGCAGCTACCTGCGAAGGTCAAACGAAAATAGAAATGCATTTTGAGATCATGCCATCAAATCGAATTATACGATCTTTCAACAGGCATCAAAACAAACATACCCCCAAATTGTCAGTTTGAATTGGCAAATGGCAAAGCTCTAGGCTAAATATATTAGTTCATAATCCCACATACATATTTTTAGAGCTTTGGCCGCGGCCAGCCACATAGCCACATGGGGATGAGTGGGTGAGTGACTCACCTTTGGCAGCGTTCCCTGTCGCCGTTGAGTGATTTGTCGTTTGAAGATTTATTCATGCCGAAAGCCCAGAGATATTTACGTTAGCTGCGCGAGACATTTGGCGCTAAATGCAATTTAAAGGCAATAAAACAAAGCGCAAAACTCATTTAAATAAAGGCTCATTATGCATGCGGCGTCATATCTCAAGAACAGCGGGCAATTGCTCAAAAAAAAGCCAAAGAAAAAGAGGCGAATTTGCATACAAGAGGCCTGGGCCAGAAATCTGGGCCTGGGAGTGCCATGTCTGCCTGGGGTTCTTGGAGCAGCAGCCAAAAGGTGTTCGTCAATGCTGACACACTGACACTGACGCTGACGAAGCTGGGACTGAGGCTGATACTAAGGCTGCTGCGCCTAATTGATTAATTGCAAAACAACAACGAAACACGATTTGCATTTGGATATTCGATTTCGATTTTGTTTTTTTAGAATGCAATTGGAACTGTCAATTTGCATTTAATTCGGCGAAAATAAATTGCCGACTGACTCACGACTTGGCTGCGGGTAGCGGCAGCAATTTAGCAAAGGCTGAGATTTTATTTTGATAATATATACGAGGGGAGTAGTAAGAGTTTCCATCAAAATCTAAAAATGGTAGAATCTTTGTTAATATCTTTGGATATCATATTGGAAATTTCAGAAGGATCGGAGCAAGTGGTAGAATGTTTGTCAAAAGATTGCTAAAAATTGTCAGAAAAAACCACTAGCACAGTCCTAGATCAGGCCTGGCCAGCCATGGCCCCTGGGGCCATTACTGAGTGTCAGATGGGGACAGACATAGTTCTCTGTCCTCTCTATTTGAACAGGCCTCAATCGGGAAAGTATTCATACCGTTGCGTACTTAAAATGTTCTTGACGGTACTTGAATTAAGTAATAAATGTTCTAAAATCGAAAAACGACCGCTTCTCTTATTAAAGTTAAAACAAATGTTCTTGAGTTTTGTTCTTACAGTAAACCGAAAAATTTAAGAAAATATCGTTTTTAGTTCAAGTACAAAATATGTACAAAACAGACTTGGCTTCAAAAAGAGTTCAATGGAAATGAGAATTATATTTTTGCGAATCTGTTATTTTAATTCCCCATTGGCTCTAACACTTTTCTAATGGAGTGATAGTAGATTTTTGACAAACAGTAATACCATCCTGGTCTTTCGTTAATTCATGGCCCTTAAATATTTCCAGCGTTCTTCGGTTCAATAAATTGGTATTAGCTTAAGAGCTTGATGGGTTAATCCAATTTATCTTTTTTCAAGTTATTTGATTGAAAGCAATTTACTTTGAATTGGACTAAATAAATGCAATAAATCTTATTCTAGATATACTAATAAGTTGTGTTGTGAAATGTTGTTTCGGGTCGGTAAAGTGTATTAAGAATTTGGAATTATAAATGGTGTGAAACTGGGGTAAGCAGGCCCCAAAATAAATATGTTTCGCCCTTATGGTTACTATGAAGTCACAAATAATCTAATATACATTAAATACATCTGACAGGGGGGTCATTGATACATATGTAACCTCCTTAGACGCTTTCTTATAACAGCGCTTATCTTTTTCTCAACAATCGACAAGCAAGTCTTTTCAGATGACCCCTAAGGCATTCCAAATAGTCAGCGGCCTGTTTATTATTTATATCCTATTTTAGGCACATTTAATTCTTCTTAAATTCTACCGAGGTGCTTGATATTCTGCAAAGTATTTTAGCCTGGAGTACTCGCATCTTGTTTAGATGGGATTTTGCTATGCCATATATCTGGAGGCCATAAGTCCAGGCAGCAGATATTATGTACACATGAACTTTGTTCTTTTGAAACATTTTGCTTCTGCTGTTAAGCTGGCAGCCAAGATTGTGAACTCTAGCTTAGAGAAACTTAGCTGATTTATGTGTATTCTAAATGTGGACAGATATCTCGACGCATACACTTATTCACTTGGCCTGATTGCCCGACTTCGATATACCCGTTACTAGGGGAAATTAATGTTGTATAATCTTGCCTTATGTAAATTAACAGAGCATTAACATTAAAGTTAAAATTAGCTTGTCAAGATGACACAGCCCCAAAGGGCCAAAGCCGAGCCTCTGGCGCTCTCTTGGCTTGTGCGCTTCTAATTTTTAGCACAAGAGAAAGGGACCTACAGTTTAACGCCGAGTCCGAACGATAGTTTTGAGAAGCTTTTCATTGCTAATTACTGCAATGCTGACGCCAACAACAAAGAGGTGTGGCCGGGTGTAAAGTTTATTCAAAGAAAAAAACGTTTCATTAGATGTTCCGAGGCGGGATCGAACCCACGACCTCATGCACAGCGGTCGCGCGCACTACCCGCTGAGCCACCCGGCCACTGAGCATTAACATTAATGAGAATATTTCAACATTATGTAAGACATTTTTTATTACTTTTATAACTTTGCCATTTATTATCCGATCTTTATAAAACCTTTAGAGATTGTAGATATTGGGCACCTACTATACACTACACTATGAGCTTGATATCTTCAAAACTGTAGGAGTTATTTAACATTTTTAATTGCGGAGGCGAGAGGGGGCATGGCCAAAATTTGAAATAAACATGATCTGCGTGGAGACAATAAGACTCTTCTTACAAAATTTAGTGTCTCTAGCTCGTCTAGTCTCCGAGATCTAGGTGCTTAAACAGACAGACGGACCAACGGATACGAGTAACGGTATAACAATGTTCCAACGCTTAGTCCATCTGCCAAATAGGTATAAATATTTGCTGGGTTGTATATCAGCAAGAATACAATCAAGAATGTAAGGAGTAGGTTAAAGAACACTTCCCTGAGAAACGCCTGCTCCTATAGATCTTACGCTTGACTCAGCTCGGGCAAGGATCTCTCCTTGAGAAAACTTCGCACAAGATCGAAAAGTTGGTGGAGGAAGTAAACTTTTAATATTGAACAGAAGACCCTCGTGCCTTACTCTCTCAAATGCAAAGATCGGATGAACGATAGTCGAGTTATAAGGAAAACAAACAATTACGGGCAGCATTGGTCGCAACGATGATGGGCTGCACTTCACAGATCCAGAGTATGTTATAGTCGGGCTTGACCGACTTTCTTTCTTGTTCTCTTTCTTTTTTCTCGTAGTCTACAATAGTGTTGAATTGCTCATGAGTGAACAAAATTGAGTTGTTCACTAAACTGAACATGAACATGTTCTTCTTTAATTGTTCATTTTTGCTGTATCAGAGTTGTTTACTTTCAATTGTTCCGCAGCTCTGGTTCAGTGACTAGATGGCTAACAAATAGGCATTCTACATTCTACAGTGAGACCAGCAACGAAGAATTAAAGTTAGTTCGAATGATCGCTAATCGTCACAGTGCCCTGGTGAACAACTGAACAGGTGAACAACTGAACAGCTGAACCACTGAACAGCTGACCAACTGAGCTATTGAGCAGTTTCAGTGAGTTGACTCACATTGAAAAAAGAACAAGTGAACATGTTCAGTGAAATGAATCACCTTTACCAAACACTAGTCTACATATACAATCATCATATCCGCCAGGTATCCGTCAATAATAATGAAGTTTGTTTGATTTTTTTAAAGCGAAGCTGTTTTACGGACGGTCGACTGGGGGCCAAATCCAGAGAACGATTGTCCGATTTCTTTGGCTACGCTTTTGACTTTGCAAAGTCAGCAGCTTTGGTCTTTGACCAAGCAGTAACCAAAACACTGACCGAACAGTGACCAAAACAGTGAACAAAACAATGACCGAAACAGAGACGAAAACAGTCAATAAAACAGTAACAAAAGCAGTGACAAAAACCGTGACTAAAACAGTGACCAAAACAGGTACAAAAACAGTGACTAAAACAGTGACCAAAGCAGTGACTGAAACAGTGACCAAAACTGCGACCAAAACATTGACTAATGCCCTTGTTCCACTGGCACATTCTGTAGGTCAGTCACCGGGTGAGCTAAATGACCTCATTCTCTCTGTATATTTCCCCATAAGAGATTAATGTCCATTCGACAGGTAATCCGCTGTGGATGATCAAATCACTGTTACTACATTTGACATCGCACGGGCACTAGCTTTTTCCGCTAAAGGCTAGATTTTCTATCGATAAGTCCAAGTGTATTAAGAACAGCTGATTGTGGTGGGAAAACTAAGCGGCAAAACTTGATTTTTCAACAAAAGATGATATTATAGAAAACTATTAAGATATAGTTTATCGATGAATAGAATCCGAAAACAGACAACGGAGGATTTTCCGACCATGAAAGTCGACTCCCGATCAACCTGCATTGTCCGATATTCGGCTGAGGAGCCAACATAAAGCTTGCAATTGCTTATCTTAGGAACAGTCACCGGAAGTTCGGTCCTGTTTTGTATTTTGTAGACAATCTTTTACGCGAAAGCTTACCAAAAAGCGTCGAGTTTTCAGGCTCCGTTCCAAAACACGCCATATCGATTCACAAGTATGCAAGATATAAATTAAAACAAATTCAACTAATAAAAAAGAACTTAAAATTGTGTGTTTTCTGGGTTAAACAACGCAGAAGGTGAGAGTGACAACACTCTGTTTTTCGAAATCAAGGAACGCATAACACGGTGAAATATTAAGGGCCAATTAAACTTCAATTGAATTGCAAATCAAGCAATACAAAAGATATTTTTTAGTTTATAACATTAGAACCGAGATAAACATTCGTCAGTGGAACAAGAAATAATCACTTTTTGAGAATGGATTCCAGAATGTGCCAGTGGAACAAGGGTATAAAACAGTAACGAATACAGTGACCAAAAAAGTGACCAATGCAGTAACCAATACATTAACCAAAACAGTGAGCAGAACTGTTGCCAATTGAAATTCCGAATGTAACCATAATATAAATTTAGATTCATCCGGATTCACATACAGATGAATCTTAATTTATTTTTCAAAAAACAGAACTTACAAAAATAGAACTACTCTATATTCTTTGGCAAGTATTGTAATTTCAAATCTGACTATCTTTCGTGAAGAGCTTCGCTCGTACCGGGTGTTTCACTACGCCCACTCTTTTGTGGAGTATGAGAAAAACTTGCTGGTTAAGCTTATCAAACTTTGTCTATTCCCCTCGCACGAATGTCGAAAAGCTGCTGCTTAAAGTAATAATATCTGTAATGTTGATGAGCTTGATATTGCAAAATATTGAAATATGCTAATAAAACTGGCCGGAATCATTAATAATTTTTTAACCTTTTGGGGGTGGCCTTGTCGCTACAAGACTTACTTATGGCTTAATAAAGACAACCAAACAAGCTGAACACAAAAGCCAGCGACAAAGTGAAGCAGATAACTGCGGTTTTTAATCAAATCAAATGCAACAGCAAGCCGTAATGTAATAGCAGCGGTAGCAACAGCAACAACAACAACATCAACCGAAAGGAAAGTGTTAAAAATCTGATAATAATGCGGTGGCGCTGTTTTTCACATGCATGCACATATTTCTTCCCTCTGGTTTTTTTTTTTTTTTTTTTTGCTTGCCAGGTAAATGAACTTATAATTGGCCGGAGACTGCTGTGTTGATGATGCGTATTGATTGTGCAACATGTGTTGAAAGTTGAAAATGTGCCGCAATTTTCGTTTATTTAGCACTTTGCAATCTTTATGCAGGCTAATAAAGCTGATAAATACCGAAATTGCACATCGATAAAAAAAAGCCAGGAGTCAGCTGCAGCAACGCTAAGCAAATGATAATAAACTTTCACGCCCATTAATTGACTTGGCGTGTTGTGTTTTCCTCACTTTTTTCTGTTTCTGCAAAATGCAAACAGCAGACGTACGATGACGCCGCCGTTGGCCACTTTTATTGCAAGTAATTCGTCAGCAGTAATAAGTATGGAGCTGGATGGCCATGAAGCCTGTTAAATGCAAGTAAAAAACACTTTCACTGCAACCTTGAGTGTGTTTGGGATGGACATGCAGAGACGTTCAATTGATGACGGATTTCATTTGCAGTTCGATTACGCAAGCGCAAAAGGTTCTCCAGGCCAACCATGAAACAAAAGACTTAAGCAACGAACTCGTTTCGCATGTGGCATGCTGCTGTTGCTTATTTCAATGAACTAAATTAACCAAATCATATATCACAACTCAGTTGGGCAGCTCCGGCGACCTCCCAGCTAGCAGGCAGGAAGATGCCTCACCGCGATCCAGGGCCAGGCTAGCCGGTTTGCTGCTTGTTGTTTACTTGATTTATGCCTTGCACCAAATGAAATGAATTGTGTAATCTTTTTTGCTTTTTTTTTTGTATTTTGGTCCAAGACCCGAACGCAATATACAAGCATCTTGCTGTTGATCGTGGGCAGAAGCTGCCCCACCATATCCATCTGATGCAGATGCTGCTTATCGCTGGCGGCATATCGCAAGCACGTTGCGGCCATAAAGCAAATCAAATTGCAACAATTGTTGGTAATATGTTAATAAATTGTTGGCCAACAGCTTCACTTTCATTAAGTTTTGTGCGATTCTGAGTGAGCTTCGTTTAAGGTGAATTTATTACCGACTTACACCGAAATTCGTAACAATTTGGGCAGCGGAATAATAATAATTTTGTAAAGATGTTGGAAACCATTGCAGCCTAAACACAGAACAGAGGACTACCAAAGGTACCACATTCATTGGATTGAATTTGAAAAAAATCATCCTAACTATTAGGAGGAAATTTATTATTGTAGTTATTAGAGCCGGGTGTGACTCAGCGGCTAGTGTGTGCGAACGCTAAGCAAGAGGTCGTGATCCCGCCTCGGAACATCTAATGAAAAGTTCTTTCTGTAATTAAACTTACACACCCGGTCACCCTCATTGCTGTTGGCGACAGCTTTGGAATAATAAGAAACGAAGAAGCTTCTCAAACTGCCGTTCGGATTCGGCGTTACACTGTAGGTCCCTTTCTCTTGAGAGAAATTTAGAACAGTGTTCCCCAGCCATGCCCAGGGGGGTCGAACACACTTGAAAATTCCCACCGAATGCTTGCCGAAGTAATGCATCAGTGTGTGTTAGAGAGAAACAGAGAGCTTTCCTTGTTGGGGAACCCATCATTAGAAGCACACAAGCCAAGAGATTGAAAGAAGCATGTGGACATTTCCGTAAAAAGGTCTACTAGGAGTCAATTTGTAAAGTTAAGCCAAAGCCATCATAAAAATACTACATATATTGGCCACATAGTAGTTGCCTTTAAGAATATGTTAAGAACATTCTCCTATGACCACCCATAGTACCAAAATCAGCACAAATGTTCACCTACTTTGAACAAAAATTTTGTTTCTAACAAAAAATGGATTTTCAAATGTCCAGAAAATAGCTTTAAACTAAGAAAAGACGCTCCCGACCTAAACCTATACCAACTTTTTACTTGACCAATTTTGTACAATCTAGTTGTAAAACACACTTATAAAGTCTTTGGGTTAATAAAATATCTGGATGTTTAAATTCGGTAACGTACGTACGTAAAAATAGGGTTGTTTTAATATCACGAGTAAAATACGTGATTTTAATTGCAACTAACTTGCTTTTTAGACATACATTTGTCTGCTCTTAAAGTTGGAATCAAATTGGGTAAAAATAACTAGCCGTTGCGCTTTGAATTCTGTAACGTACGAACGAAATCCGGGCAGATGTTTCAAAACAGTGGATCTTCGATTTAATAATGATAGAATTTGTTAGCCCTTGACGTAATAAAATGAATATATGAAAGAGCGATTGAGTTTTGCGTTGGGTTTAGTGAAATTAAATTAAGAAATTTTTAAAAATTTCATATATTTGTGCACTTTTTGTGCATTTCTTTACTATGAACTGCTTATATATGCGCCACAGATGGCAAAATGGCCATTTATAAATTCTGCACAAAAAATCTAAATAATTAAAGAGATTGCGCAAATTCGCGGTTGTGAAGACTCTGCGTGTAGATTTGCCGAGTTCCTACAGTACTGTCTCAATGGGTCGAAATGTTCCTCAGTCTTAAGTATCTTTATTTCTCCAAAACGCAGCTTTCTTATTGTGAGCCACCGCCTTCCATCATAACTGTTAAAATAATGAATTAAGTGTCGTAAACGAAGAGAGAGGGGCTAATAATTGTACCAGTGTGGACAATTATAAAAAAAAGGCTTCTCACCCTCACCCTCTTTTACCTGACTTATAGTAGTGGAAAAAATTGTAACGTACGTAACGAGCACGTAGTGTACGAGCAAAAGAATTAACCAATTGTGGACGAACGAATTAGTCAATTGTGCTCAACAAGGCGGTTTTAAAACCGTTGAATATTGCTCTATTCTTTATGCCTTGTCCATTTTTTTGATTATACTGTTCGATTTGCACTTATGCTGCTTTGAAATTTCCAAGCAGGTAAACCTCTGCTTCTGCTCTGATGATAGAACCGGGAGGTCCTAAAACCTTCTGTTCAGTTGACCAGCCTCCTTTGTGGTGTTGTGTTTGCCTTATTAAAGTTGTGAAAACATAAAATGACCTCTAGCCGGCCGCTGCAACTAATGCCCGCCACTCGCCTCTGTCCCGAGCAACCTCCCACCAGAAGGGCACACCCAGCACATCTTTCAGCACCTGTTCGACTCATCACGTTTTCGGTCGACCCGGCCTGAGCATGTTCCATAACTCGTCCGCATTCCGCCTGTACACCCGATTTACTGGAGCGTTATCATCCATACGGGTAACATGTCTTATTCAGCGCAGCCGCTGTTGTTTTATGCGCTTGACAAGCTTGGTGTCCCCATAGAGCTGCTCGAACTGTACGAGATTCATTCGTATGCGAAACTCGACGCCAACTTTTAGAGGTCCATACATCCTCCGAAGAACTTTTCTCTCGAACACGCCAATTGCCGCCACATCCGTTGATGTCATTGACCATGATTCTGCGCCGTAGAGCAGGACTGGGATGATGAGCGGCTTGTATAGCGCAATTTTCGTTTTTCGAGAAAGGGGTCTGCTCTTGAACTCCTTACTGAGCCCATAGTAACATCGGTTTGCAAGAGGAATTCTACGGCCATTGGCATTTTGTTTCTCTTGACGATTATCATACAACAAATGACAAGGATGAATGTTGTTTGGAGTTAGATGTTTATAATAATTCAACAATTCATTGGTTATAAATTTAATTTGCAAACACGAAAAAAAAAGTACAATTTTTCAGTGTCGGGTTGTATTTTTTCTATCAAAAATATGTGCCATATTTTTCAACTTTCAGCCAAATGGCTGTGCAGGATAATGAAGATCAGATTCGGTTCTCTTTTCTTTAGGTTTAAACTAAGTGAACTCATGTTGAGTGTGCCATTTAATACAACCTTGAGATCTCTCTAAATATGGCATCATCAACTGCGCTGACTAATTTGATACTTCTGAGCATTCACTGGTATAAATATTTAGCAATTTTCCACCAACAATTACAATTGCAAAACTTTTAATCGCCAATTGTTTCCAGAACTTCTCTCTCATCATTCTCAATGAACAATTTATGTAATTACGGAAAATTATAAAAACCACATGTCACTAATGATTGCCACGCCGCTGAAAAGCAAAAGGCGGCGGCAACAACGACCGCAGATATTCTCAGGCCTGTCAATTGGCGACAACGACGACAACAACGCCAACTTATGAGTATTAGCCATGAGTTTGGCATTTTGGCCAAATACGGTGCGGGATTTGTGCGGCGATTTATGTGATTTGTGCAAGATTTTGGCAAATGTAAGCAGGCAATTGACTTGTTGTTGTTGTTGGTACTGCCATCTGTCCCAGGCCTCGCCTCGCTAATGCAAGAGTTTATGGCTCAAATCGCATTTGGTCGCATCAGAACGAAATCAGCTTAAGGCCCTGTTGCTGCCACACAGTAGCCACATCCATAAGTTGTGGGCTTTTCTAGTTTAGAGAAAGAGAAACGCAGTGGCGGCCGTCATAAACTTGGGCATTAATGTGTGGGCAGTTGAGGAATCTGGTGTGGTGCAGGGCAGGGCTTAGGTCAAGGCAGGTAGTTAGTGCATGTACTCGCTGACCTTGATGCCGGTTCTGTCCACGCATAACAACTTAATTTGTGGTATAATCAGCTGGGCCCCAACAAGCGTTGCTGATTTTGCACAAAAGCAACGTAATCCTGTAACCATGAATTATGCGTCGGCGCAAAAAAGACCATTTAACGAAATGAGCAGCGGGGCAGGCAGGCACACACCATAATCATTTTACATTGTAGAACCTTGAAGTGCATTTTTAATGCCAGTGCTTGTCTGATAAGATTAAGTCATGAAAGGGCCGGGTTGCATGTTGTTAGCGCGCTGTGGGCCTGTGGGCTTGTCTCAAGTGTGTCTGTGCATGACTCTCACTTTTTTTTAGAAGCGGCTAAACACTTTCCTAGCCCAGGCACAGCCTCCGACACAACAACAGCAATAACATTCAGGCTTTTAATGTCGATGCTGCAAATTGTTGCCTGTTGTTTTGTTTTTGGGTTTTCTTGTTCAATTCCATTTCAATTATGTTGCGCAATGCGTTGAAATTGCGCGTTGTTGGCCAAAAACAAAAGTCTCTCGCTCTCTAGCTTTGGGCTCGCGCAGAAATTGTTTCCGCGTGTAGCAGCTTAATTGTCTCAAACAACATAATTTGCCTTCATTTACCAGCCAACCAATTTTTATGTAAGTTAATTTCAATTTGCGGCTCGAAAGTTGTTGGCGTTGGCCTGGCCGATTCTGAGCAAATACTGCCAATTCATGCAGTTTAAAACATTTGTTCGACACTCAAAAGAAAGGCATTCGTTCATCCATCATCTGGCCAAAAATAAAAAGGTCTTAATCAAGTTGCAGAGGTTGTTGACCTTGTCACTTGGGTGTTGCTTACAAGTTGGTCTTTGACCGAGGAAGACAAACTGGGACACTGATTGCAATCGCTGGCCACGATGCCACACACACGGGGCATGTATGTATCTTCATTTTTATATTCAAAGTAAGTCAAAGTGAAGTTCTAGCTGCGACTTAATTCCGCAGAGTCGCTCGAGCAGCAAATCAGGCAAAATGCTGACTAACCAACTGAGACGGCCAATGAAATGGATCCAGGCATTTGGAAAGTACTCGGATTGGCAACAGTTTTTATTTCTATTTTTTTTTTTTTTTTGTTGTGGTTACAGTTGTTGCTGTGGTTGTTGTTGTTGCTGTTGTTATTGTTGATTCAATTTCCGCGAAATGTTTGCCATGATTCACTGAACAAGCGGTAGAGAGGAGATACAAGCACACTGCCAAGCACTTGAATAGGTATAAAACTTAACATCCAAGCACTTTTTAGTTGTCTACCCAAATACTGAATTCCTAATTTAATTCTTAATACAATTTCTCAATCCCAAAATTCTTTATTTTAAACCTTTTCTGATTGTATTAAACATATTTTAGTATATTTTTGAAGATCTTCAACATCTTGCAGTTTTTACTGGCTCTAGGTCTTGTTATGCTATTGGCATAACTTTAAACAGAGTCACACAACACAACAAAGGAGGCTTTAGGTTTAGGCCACGTCTGATCTTCTACATCTTATTTTAGAACTAGAAACATGAAATGAAAATAGATTGAAAGCAAGTACAAAATATTTTTAATAAACTAATTTCCTAATTTTTTTGACATAAGATTACTGTATAAGTTTAAGTTAGGTGCTGGAGTGAAAATTCCTTCCAACACATTAAGGCCCTTAAGTTGGCACATTGTGTTGTCGCTTTTTTTTTTTTCCTCCTTATTGTGAGACTATCAGAAGCTTCGAACAGGTCTAGTCCACCCAAACGGCTTGATGAACCCTGAGTTTTGTGAGAACTGTGAATCAGACTCCACATCTTTCTCAGCTCCGCAGCTTCTACAGAAGTCAACACCTAATGCTGGCATAGTGTTCACTAGCCAGTATCCTATTCTTGCAACTCTGCAGGTTTATGTGGCTTCTATATAGCTTTAGTAATGAGGCAGCACGTTTCAAAACAAATATCCACAGTTTCCTTATCGGGAGTTTTACAATTGCGATGTCACAGTGCTTTGGGACCCAAATAAGATGTATATTAGAATGCTTTGTCAGAGCAGAGTATTTTGAATACTGATGAGTAAGAGACACTCCAGTCTAAAGCAACGGTGGGCAAGCCCTTGCTCCCGAGAGTTACTTTACGGCAACTGGCGCCTTCTTGGCTCCACCGCATACAAGAAGACAGATCGACAAGTGAAGTTGCCTCGCTTCGAAGCGAAAAAAACAGCAAATCAATTGCATATAGGGGCATGGCGCCAGCCGCGTGCGCGTTTGCAGTATGTGTATGGCTTGTGGACTTGAGCATCAGTATTAGGTGTTGTAAGTTTGTGTTAAAGTATGCAACCTGCAAAAGAAAGCATCTCCGACCCTATAAAGTATATATTTTCTTGATCAGCATCAACAGCCGAGTCGATCTAGCCTGTCCGTCTGTCTGTCTGTCCGTATTATCAAAGTGATCTCAGAGTTGGTAAGAGATAGAGTTTCGACAAGTATGGCCACGCCCCTCCCTCACCCGAAAATAGAAAAACCGTTATATCTCCCACAGTTTTACAGATAGAAGGTTCAAACCTTCTGTACATATTTAGCAATCAGGATTAAATATCGATCCGCCAAAAGAATGGTAAAGATCGGATAAACGACAGTCGAATTATAAGGAAAACACCGGTTGCAACAGTGATGGGCAGGACTTCACAGGTACTGAGTATATTATAGTCGCTCTTGGCCAACTTTCTTTCTTCTTTTTCTGTTGTTGTTGAACTGCTCCCAAAATAAAATTTTGCTAGTCTAAAGGAATAACTAATGTCGAGTTCTTATAGGCTTCAAACAATCAGAAAATATTTCAGTACACAGAGGGAAACATCTATTTGGAAAATAAGTTGCCTTCAATTCAAAATAGCAACAAAACATTCTCAAATATATTGAGATCAAATCTCAGTCAATAAGGCAAATCCGCATAACTCGAGTTATGTCAAAATTAAGATACCAATTTAATACCAATAGTTTCCTCGGGTTCTGTTTTATATTGTGTCAAATTTTTTCAACAATCGGATAAGTGGTTACAAAGATATAACGGAAAATTCAAAATACTTAAGTCTTGAAGAGTCTAAATAAGTTTCGGTCTGTAATTCAAAGCCAAAGAAGAAGAAAGTAAGTCAACATAATAAACTGACAATTTGACTTTTTCAAAAAACCTGTATTCTTCCATCAATAACGCTTCCAACCTATATAACAGCTCCTCCTTACGACCAATCACACTTTTTCAAATTCACAGAAAGTTAAGAATTGCTATTCTGAAAAATTGAACAAAAACACACTTGTGCTGTTTTGCCTTATTGCCACAAAAACTATCAAATATCTGAGTAATATCTAAAGGCCGATTTCACATCTCCCAGATAGCTCGTATTTGTATTTATATTTTGTATTTATTTAAAAGAGATGACAAATAAGCTGTCAACAAGCCAGAGAATGTTAATCCTAATCCAGCCTCCGACCGAATTGCGAGAACATTTTAACGATGTGCACCGACTCACATCAAGGGTGCGGAGGCAAAGATTTACATTTGTTGAGACGATAAGTATGACATAATGTAAGAAACAATAACAGGCAAAGAACCCTGAGTACTTAACAAGTGGTGTTAATCATTATAAAGCATACATATGATACGAAAAGGGACGTGAGATTCAAAATTAGATCTTCTTATATGTAAGAAAAATAGAAAAAAGAAAAATAGAGTAAATGTGCCCATGTATTAGTTTATAAAGGAACATAGCTCCATGACAGATTATACGATCCTGTAGAGACGGCTTAAAGGTCGAAGTCTATCCACATACGATAGCAAACGACTGTAGGGTTCGCAGTTTAATACACGTAAGGCGAACAGGAGAAATTGCTTCTGCACCGACTCAATCAGGCCCTGGTAAATCGATAGAAAACAGGTGATAGTACTCATTATAAGCAAGACATAGGCAACAGAGGGGGTCTCGATGAGCATAGTTGGTTAGGCGGGGCGCGAGGTAGATTGGAGTATAGTGGCAAGTTAATTTGGATGGTACTGTCAATTTAATAAGACTTAATAGAACCATGGAGTCAATCTCACCCGCCAAGAGCTTGTGGACAAAAATGACCTCATGACAAATTCTCCGGGATTTGAGTGAAGGAAGGTCTATTAAACGTAGTCTTTGCTCGTAGAATCCCTTTTTATAACCTGTTCCCATTGAAAATGGGAATAGGGGGATCATGAAGTTGTGCAAAAGTCTGTAACAGGTAGAAGGAAGCATTTGCGACCCTATAAAGTATATTTATTCTTGATCTGTCCGTATGAACGCGTCGATCTCAGAGACTATAAGAGATAGAGCCACAAATTAAGCGCAAATTTTAAGAGCTATCTATTCTGAAAAGATCAATAAGATCGGACAAAAAACAGCGTAGTTATATACGAATCAATTTTGCATGTGGGATAGAGGGGGGCCTTGCATTGTCAGTAACCGCGTTTGCGTGTGCGTGTATGCGTATGTTAGAGAGTGCGGGCGCATGTGTGAGTGTGTGTATGAAAATACAAGAAGTCAAGGGAACAGGGTATTTTGTAGTCGGGGCACTCGACTTCAGCTCCCTTCCTTGATTGATTAAGTTCCGTGATCTGCTACCCATCTTCGCGTTAGCTTGTTCAGTGAACTGACTTTTTTCATTAATTGAGGACAACAGAGGGATAGTTCAGAATCCTCTGCACTCTGACGCCTGAACCCTTGACTGATCTGCGTTGGTACTATTTGATGGTTGTGCACTTTTGGGATGGATTTAATCTAGCTTTTCGATCCTTCCCTTTAGTTCTATGCTCACAATAGGTTTCCCAAAACATCAAAAGATTTCAATTCTTATTTAAAAATCTGGTTAGACGCATATTTTTACATATGTGTTAATTTCACATTTAATTACCATGAAACCTTAAAAAGAAAATAGCCTTCAATTAATTTTTCGATCCGTTTGCACCTATTCCAGTGCAAGGCACTGTATGCCTTTGAGACTGCGATTTGAGCTCGTAATTTATATGTAGACTATGCAGTCATATGTACAATTTGATTTGCAACTGTCAAATATGTTTGTTAGTTGATTGCCTGATGGAAAGTTGCTTGGCCAGCTGAAACATTGGCCAAGATTTGTACTAATTGAACATGAACCACGTTTATCACTCGAACAGCATCAGCGACCCATAGCCACAAGAAAAACTCGGGGGCATAATCATTAATAATATTATTGTAGTTGTTGTTGTTTGTTGTTGTCATCATCAGCAAGCACAACAAACGAGCCATCTCTGCCTGCGCATAATCAGCGAGGCATTTAATAATTTTCATGTTTATATATTTATACTTATCCCATATATTTTTTTTTCCTTTTTTTAGCTGTGGTGCACCCACGCGAAGTGCAGTTGGCGGCGGCGGGCAGCTCGTTTGTCTGGGAAAGTTTGTATGTTTGTTGATTTGTCGCGGAGTTTTGTGTTAAGTGGCCATCATTAGTTAAATGTGTGCATTTTTCTTTAAGGATTTTCACCTGAAATATGAACAAATCGTTAATGTTGTTGCAGCTTTCAAATTGCCATAATTCACGGCTGGCAAAGGGGAACTTTCCTTTCCTTTACCCTTTAAGTGTGCCAACGGAAGCTGGTCTCAAGTTAGTCGCATGAAATTGAAAGGCAATTAGCCTGATTAGCGTGTGGCCACAGCCACATGTTGCGGCGTTCATAGCGGTACACTTAGTCTTTTGCTCTGCCGGCTAGGCGAGATCATTAATCAAAGTCTGGCCGGGACCGGGACTAAACTAGCAGCAGCAGCAGCGACCGCAGCACGGATACGTAATTTAGTAGCCATAAATAAAAAGAAACTCCGCAGTGAAATTGAAATGTTTAAGCGATGAGACAAATGTTCGACTTGATTGGTGCACAGTTTTTATTTTGTAGTGCTTTTTTCTGCTGCTGTTTTGGCGCTCGCCAAGTTAAAATTAATGACATCTTGCATGCATTTGGATGTTGTTTATGAAAACAGCATTCAATTTGCATTAACAGTTGGCAACTGATTGATGGATCCATCGAACGAAAGTGGTTCGCTGGGAATGGATGAGTCGCCCACTCAAGTAGGGCAAATCAAAAGACTGAGACAACGAACTTGGTTAATTTGGTGTGCTTTATGACATCAATATATGTATAGTAGAACATTAAATAGTACACGGAATGGCCATAAAACTGCCTTCCGTGTTCAGAGAGAGAAAGCCGACTCAGGTTTGTGCGTGAAAATGGCTAAATAAATAATTTACTGTCAAAACAAAGAAAACAGACCTCATCTGCTTGTTGTGTTGTAATTTCATTTAATGTGGCTTATAAAACAAATGTTGAAAGCTTTGTGCCTGCTTTGCTGCTTGGCATTTAATTAAAGCCATGTGACAGCATTTATGATGGGTGGGCGAATATGTGGCGTGTCATGCGTAATAAACAAAGGCAGCAGCAGCAAGCGGCAGTGGGAAAAAGTGTGAAAGAAAAGCCTGAGGCGCTCGTTGAGCTGTGGAATTTCTATAGAAGTGAAATTTCTGCCATGCCTAGTCGAGCCGCAAAATATCTGAGTGTGTGTTTGTGTGTGTGAGAGAACGAACCGCAAGCCAATTAATTTGTAGGAAAATATACCCTGGATCTGGCGAAACGTTTAAGAATGAATGCGGCCAGTTTGGTGTAACGACTGACTGCTTGACACAAACGGAAAGTGTAGTTTTTTTTTGTTTGAAAGTTACATTAATCCAGTGACCGCTTTTACAATAAAATACAAATTATTATTTATCGACATATAACAATCAGCATTCATAAAGCGCTACAAATGAATATACTAATATAGCCATAATTTTCTATTTATTTATCAGTTTGTACACTGCCAGCAGCGGGAAGCTCAACTTGAACTATCGAACATTGCAAACTGCAACCCAAAATTGTAGCCCAAGCTGTAGCCCGAAAGTGGAAGTGGTAATTTTCATTAAATTCGCAGATCTAATAAAAAACGATTTTTTCTCATACTCTTCTAACAATGCGATCTTCAAGTCAATCGTTTGAAACTAATCGATTGTTGCCGTATTTTCCGAAATTAAGAAAACACTTGTCCAATTATTTCGCTTACTTTGCTTACAAATCGAGTTTCATGTCATCGGAAGATAAAAGAAATTTTCCCCATACAAACTTTTCGCCATATATGGAAACTGCTGTTCAACCCGATTACAAGAGAGATACTTTCAAATTCTGGAGTAACCTGAAAGAAAGACAAGGACAAAAGATCTAATAATACTTAAATGCAAAATCGGACTCCTTTTTAATCCCGATATTCATTAGGGATGAAAACCGGGTCGTACCGTACCGATAATTCCGAAAAACGGAAATGTAAACGGTTCGGTCGTGGGTCGTGGTCGTGGGTTTGATCCCGCCTCGGAACATCTAATGAAAAGTTTTTTTCTTTGAATAAAACTTTACACCAGGCCACACCTCTTGCTGTTGGCGCCAGCATTGCAGTAATTAGCCATGAAAAGCCTCTCAAAAACTGCCGTTCGGATTCGGCGTTAAACTGTAGGTCCCTTTCTCTTGTGCTAAAATTAGAAGCGCACAAGCCAAGAGATTGAGAGAGGCTCGGCTTTGGCCCCTCGGGGCTGTTGTCATCTTGACAAGCCGATTTTACTTTACTTTACCAAACGGTTCGGTTGGGCTCATTCATTAAAAATATTTTTGATAGAAAAGAAGAATTCTACACCCAGAAAAAAAAGAATTATTTAAGTACGAACGCTCTTGAAAAAAAATTATTCATTTATTAATTTTTAAGAATTTTGCGCTTGAAATCGATCTAAGTTCGTTCTGTTTGGTGATTTTAGGCGAGGGGAGTGAGGAAAAGAAACTGAGAGAGAGAGCAAGCACATTTTAGAGAAAAGCGATGAACCCGCTCTCACTGTATCGTTGTTTTTTTTTTTGGGAGAGGGATGTGTGAGTAAACAATCGAGTGAAGAGCGCTCCTCATCAGCTTATAATATAAATATGGTCGATGCTCAAGGTATCCTAGATGTGGTGCTGTTGTCTAAGCGGTGGTGTCTGTGAGTGCAGTCTTTCGAGGTCCCGATTTCGAGTCGCAGTAAAGGTAAGTAAAGAATAAATTAAAAAAATACAAATAATGCACAATAAATGGTGTGGGGTGGGGTGGTGTGGTCGGTACCAAACCCTCACCGCCCCCACCCAAAACTCCCAGGCAACCCCTACCCCTCTGAAATCACCGTAAATTCCACTCTCTTCCTCTTTTCTCTCTTTTTTACACAAGAGTATTTGTACTGGATTTGGAGCAAGAATTGAAGCTCTTGGTTGAAGAAAAACGGAATCAAACCTTCATACTTGGATCAAGATTTTTGTTCTTGAATTGAGAACTTTCACTCCTATCGAATTATTGAGTACGAAAATTCTTGATCCAAGTATGATATTCTCCATTTTTTCTCTGAGTGTACTACTGAAAAGTTCAGAAGACCCTTGAAATAGCTTATCACATTACCTGATATCATCTGATATCTAGAGGGCTAAAATTTACACCAAGGCTCTTAAAAAATATTTATAAAATATGGTATGGAGATTGGACATGATTCAATGTTCACCCCTCGCTCCCCCACCCACGCACCCCACTAACAAGCATAACCAATCAAAAAATCAGTAAGAAAGTCGGTCAAGCGGCTTTATATTATGTACCTCCCAAAGTTTGTGTTAAGGTGTTTGAAGTGCTGCCCATCGCATAACAGTGCTGCCCAGCATAATGCTTTGTTTTCCTTATAACTCGGTTATCGTTCATCCTATCTTTGCCAATCCTTCGGAACTTTTTCCGAATTGAGGGGACGGGAGGGGGTGTGGCCAATATTAAATTTAACTTGATCTGCCTCCAAGTATAAGAATCATATGTCCTATACATGTCGAGCCTCTATCTCTTCCCATCTCTGAGAGCTGTTTGTTCTTACAGACGGTCATACATACGGACAGACGGACATGGCTATATCTACGATTTATTCTGGCTGTTACATACATTTGCACTCACTTTATATACTCTGTGTACCTTTGGTACAGAACCACGATTTTCACGAAGCTTCTAGTGAAGCGTAAGGTGGCAGCAAAATTTATCTGTCCCGTGGAATCTTTTGGAGAATTATGGAGGGGTATCAACTAATCGCTTAGTTGAAAATCATTTTAATGAACGAGGAAAAGCAAATAAAGGGGTTGACAAAACAATTATTTTACAAAACATAGACACTAACCAAAAATTATTCAAACTAAAAATAAAAAAAGTTATTACCTCTGTTTTCAATATTCATATTGGGCGTATTCAGCAGATAAATCCGATTTACGATTTCTGATTTACGATTTGCGATTCCTTATAATTCTCTGCTGAATGACAATGGGCGTATTCAGCAGATAAATCCGATTTCCGATTACTGATTTATGATTACCGATTTTACCTGCTGAATACAGTGATTGGCGATTACGATTGATAAATTTGACAATCATGATCGATGAGATAAAATCATTCAAAAGGTATGATTGTTGAGACCATTAACAGATCGTACGGCCAACTGTTTACCCCATAACTGGAAATGAACTGACAAACTTACAGCGTTAAAAGCACTCAAAAATGTTTCCTAAATTGTTCATAGTTGTAATGTATTTTAAGCATATCAATCAGTGTTATTCAGCAGAGAATCATAAGCAATCGCAAATCGTAAATCAGTTATCGGAAATCGGATTTATCTGCTGAATGCGCCCATTGATTGCTAAGTTTAGGTTATTTTCTGACTTTAGTGTATTTGGTCAAAAATACATTCACACCATTAAAAATTTAGGAGTCATTTGGTCAATTCACATACATATGTAGGCATTAGCCTCGATAGAGTCCCTGTTATATTGTAAAATATTTGGTGGCCTAAACTTGTTGGAATGTCGAATCGATCGCCAACAGACGAGAAAGATTCCTGCTTTCTTAGCAGCCAAATTGAAAATAGCATCTTTTTTGAAAAGCATACATTTGCAATTGTTACATTCTCTGTTAGTGCCGTTGCATTTGCTGTTATACCAAGAAGTTACAGGAAAACGCAAAGTTAACAGAATTCTATTATCATGCATAAAACATATTTCATATTTAAACCTCAAAAGTTGTGCTTGACATCCTAAAATGCGCCTTGAATTTGTCCATTCTGTACCTGGGAACTGTGACCTCGTAGAATGATTTAGAGTGAATGCGATTCCTTCTCACCAAGCATACATTTTATATGATTCCATCTCAGCAATCATGTTCGTCAAATTTATCAATCACAATCGGCAATCACTCTATTCAGCAGGTGAAATCGACAATCATAAATCGAAAATCATAAATCGGATTTATCTGCCGAATACGCCCATTGATTTGATCAATTATTTTGTATTTTTTGTCTTTTTTTTTAACATTCTTTGCAACACATGCTGTGAAGAGTTTTACACAGAAAAATAGGGAAAAGTTAACTTCGGCTCGGCCGAAGTTTTGTATACCCTTGCAGCCTCCATTATAAACAAAAGCGATTTTCTAACTAAGACTACTTTTCGGACTACTATATAGCTTTCCGATTTCAACCAAACTTAGTGGAATCATGGAAAAGCATAACAAACTACCAATTACAATATTTTGAAACAAACAAAACAAAAAAGTTTTTCTATCTAAGACTACTTTTCAGACTCTACTTTTTGATGACAGCTATACTATAGAGATGTCCAACTGGACCAAATTCGGTGGAATCAAGAAAATTCATAGTTAACTAAGGAATGCGAAGTTTGGAGGGGTTTCTATTGAAAACAAAAAATCTTCCTCACTAAAACTAGCTTTTCGACCGATCGTTCCTATGAAAGCTATATACAGACAAATGTGCAGCGTATACGTACCAAAAGACTTCATGCAAAGGTTGGTGAAAATAGCATTCAATCTGACGGAGGAGATAGCATAGAAACAGACAGACGGACAGAGGGATGGACGGACAGCGCTAAATCAACTCAGCTCGTCGTGCTGATCAAGAAAATATATACTTTATGTGGTCGGAGAAGCTTCCTTCAATGCGTTACAAAAATCCGGACAATTTTACAATAACCTCTGCAAGGATATAAAAATAAAGAAAATCTTTTAATCAAACTAATTTTAATATACGGTAAAAGTGTTTGAAAACATTTTTAAATTAGTTGCACTAAACAATTTTGGCATCAATGGGGTGACCAGTAGAGTGGGTCAATTTGTATGGACTAAAAAAAATTCACAAAGCGCTTGTCAAAATCCTAATCTACAACGAATTCTAAGAAGGTTTGCCCAAGAAACAATGGGTCTAAAATCAAAATCGAGCTTCCCATTTTAAAGATGAAACTTTTTGTATATATTCCGTTTGGAAAAAAAGAGATCTCAGAGCTGGTAAGTGATAGAGGTTTGACAAGTAAGGGATATATGATTCTTATATTTGCAGGTAGATCAAATTTATTTTCAATTTTTGCCACGCCCCATCCGCCCCCGCCAATTTGAAAAAAAACGACATATCTCCCACAGTTTCATGGATTGAAGGTTCGTTCCTGCTGGACATATTTAGTAATCATGGGCAGCACTGGTCGCAACGATGATGGACAACACTTTACAGGTACAAAGTATTTTATAGTCGGGCTTGACCGACTTTCTTACATGTTTATTCTTAGATTTCTAAGCGGAACTGCTTAGCTTGTTTGCTTTCTGCAAGGCTCTGAAAACAGGTTGATATCCATCCAAGATGATAACCAAGAAACCCTACCACATCAATCCTCACTTCCCATAATAAAGTGTGCTGTGGGGTAACTGTATAGTCGATCCCCCTCACTTGTGATTTTCTTTCGTGCTGAATTGGTAGCTGAAAACATTTTATAAATTAGAGCAACACTTGCTGTGCTGAGCTGTGCTGTGCCAACGGCTCGGCTTATGCTGACGTCGCCGACATGGCCGCACCTTGCATGCGAAAATCTTTTCACGCCTCGAGCTAGGTAGGCAGCATGCGAAAAACTAATTTCGGAGCACACGCCGTCCGTCTTGCTCGCCTTGCCGGAAGATGTTTCAATTTTGTGAAAAATCGTCACAATTAAACGATTCAGGTGGCCTGATTTCTACAGGCAATGACATCATTTCATTCAATTCCAGCTTTTTGCATAATTTGTCTAAAAATGGCCAAAAGACATTTGTACATTGAAATCGAAAATAAATCTTTAATTTGTGTGTCACAAATCAAGCGCTGCGAAATCAATCACTCAGCAAACATGTAAATTCAAGCGGTTTCCATTCCGAAAACGAATGACTTGGACAACGAACTGGCAGTGCTCTTCTGGTACAAACTTGAGCATAATTGATGAATTTGCCTAAATAAAGAAAACATAAACATAAACTGGAGAGGAGCGCTTTTCCAGCAGGTGAAATTTCCATCATTATTAATGATGATGACTTTTTACGCTTGGCGTAAATATTTGACCAACACTACAAAATGAAGCCAAATGCCAGATGCCAGTTGCACATGAGTAAACTGACCCACTAAGCTGGAGCTGGCTTTTCCACGGGCTTTAATGAAAACTGCACAGCGCCCTGCAGCGACCCAGGCCAAGCCATAATAATTCAGCAATTCCCAACACTTGTGCAATTTCATAAACCATTTTCGCCCAGTGGCCAAAATGCAGTTGCCACACATTTCCGCGTAATCATCATAATTTTTCGTGTTTTTTTCCGTTTTTTATGAATTTGTTGATTTAGTACATGACAGGGCAGACATGGCGGCCAGTTCGTGTCCATTACCAAGTAGAAACAATTTGGCATGCGGCACAAAACGGCACATAAAAACACATTTCAATTTGGACAGTTTTTTTCCAGCGATTGACGATGACTTCATTTTGTCCGCCAACTCGTTTCCTTGATTTCTTGATTAATGCTGACCAAATGACGGGCGGTGCCTGCCACCTCCCCTGGGCCCCCCCTCTGGACACTGCCTCTGTCCAGCTGTCAATTACACTCGGCAAAAAAACTAATGGGATCGAAATTAGTATACAAATCAGACTATAAAGTAGTTCCGAAAATTGTAGAAAAATTAGTTCTTAGTTGAAGAACAAATATTCATGGAAAATAGACGAAATAAAGCTTGTTCCTAATTCCATCACAAATATTCTTTTTTGGTTTTTAAACTAAGCATTTTCGCACGTAAAAAATTTTAGAAAACTAATTCTTGGTTAAAGTACAAATACTATGGGACTAATTACTTACAAATTAACTCGTTCTCGAAATTCAGGTACTAATTCTCGGATTAACAAGGAAACTTTTTCTTACACGAATCTGTCCATAAAATGCACATAACCTGTTGTATCACTTGCTTATAGACATTATTAACAATTGGTAAAGTTATGTACCTTGAATCTTTTGAGTCTTATTTGATAATATTTTAAATGAAAACAATTTGTAGTTGATTAATGTTCAGTGTACACAATACTGGATTTCTTTTTCTGAGTGCATCAACTAGCAGATGCATTGGCAGAATTATTATGTAACTTTTTGGCATATTAAAATGATTTATGGCCCGTGGCATTGACCAACGGCTGGAGCTTGCTCTTGGCTTCATTTTCATCTATGCCATGGATGACTTCCTGTCCATGGCCATGTCTATGTCCAGGTTTTAGGCGGAGAACTATTCACATGCGGGAAGCGACGATGATGTCTTGAACTTTTGGGGGCGCAAAGTCGCAGCCATTTATTATCGGCGGTAAAAGTTTTCAGGCTGAAACCATTTTACAGTTGTGTGTCATGAACTTTAATGTTTAGCATGCTGTTGTTGTTGTTGTTGTTGTTGCTGTTGTTGCAGCTATTGCAGTTGTTGCGCCCGCCGATACTTTTAAATGTGAGCAGTTCATGGGAACAAACGGGCGGCGAGAAAGTCGTTGTTGTTGCTGTGCCAAAGGTGCCAAAGCACAGCGACGTGTTGGGGTCACCTTGGCCAATATCACTACCAAAAAGGCATAATTACACGTGCAAAATCTTATGTCTGACATATCTGAATCTGCCAGCTGTGGCACTTTACCACACATTTAATAACTCACTCATAATCGGCTCACTGTGGCGATAACTTCACTTCATTTACAACGACCCTCGTCAAAAATCGACAATTGAAATTGATGGAGATGTGCGAAATGCACAAACCTTATGAACAATTTATACATAATTATTGCTTTATGCCTTTTATGAAAGTGTAAGGCAAACACAAACATAGAGCCATGTACAGCCAAACTAAGCAACTACTGTGCTGTATGTACTCGCATATAGTTGTATCGTATATGGCGGCGTGTGAACATGATCAGCCGAGAAATACAACGACAATAGAGCGACGTGTGGCGCTCACCGCAAAAAGCAACTTTGTGATCTTAATTTGAAATGTAACAAAAGTAAGCGAACAAAAAAAACTATGCCTATCAATTTATGGTAATCAAACCAAAACATTGATACTCTTTCTTTGATTGTGGATCATAACTTTAGTTCATCAGCAGACATAAAAAAAAGTCTGAGTAAATAGTTAGTTACTAAGCCTTGTAAAATCATCGGCGATTAACAATTTATGCCAGTTTCCACTGTTAGAGGCAAGTTTTATGCAAATTCTCAGTGATGCAAATTTGTTCCGAACCGAATAGATCCAAGCCAACCTGAACCTCTAATTTCATCTGGTAAACCGTTCCACAAAACCGAACCAGCGTTATTTTTAAATTCGGTTACGGTTACGGTCAAATTTTAAGACCTACAACGCTTATCCTTAGACCAGTGTTGCCCAAGCTCACACAATCAAGCTTTGCGCTTGTGTGTGTAGCAGAGAAACACGAAGTAAATGGCACAACAACAAGCAAACGAACAAATGCCTCTTAAGAGAACAAAAAGCCGAAAGCAAGCGTCGTGAGAGAGCAAGACGCCGAGCGAGCTATTTATAGCAGACCGGTTTTTCTGGTGGGACGATTTTTTCTCGTCTCTTGTAAGGGAGAGAGGGGGAGAGTGAGAGATGCTCACGGCTTTTTTTTGTGTTAAAAGGGTTCAGATAAAAATTTAAAGTTCCCCAAGAAGAGAGGCTCTCTGCCTCTCTCTGTCTCTCTCTTACACACTTTGAGGCTTTGCTTCGGCATTCGGTTTAATTTTTTAAATAAATTAAAAAAAAAATTAATATTAAATTTTGATTATAAGGTTTTCGGGCAATTGTTTTCTTACGAAAGTAGCAATAAAAAATCCATGAAGCCGTGAAGTGTTCGCAGGCACTGGGTACTTTGCGTGCTTTGGGACGCACACTCGCATGTCCGTACCTTCCGTTTCATGGAACAGACCTCGTATTCTCTCACCCGTATACAGTATTAATATTCTTCATCAGCATCATCAGCATCCGTATAAACGATTCCAATTCCATTTCCAATGTATAAACTTACTTAGCTCTTGGCACAGACAGTTAGTTATAGATTTGGAGTCTCCTCCTACAAGAGGTACTAACAACAACTTTCTACCTTTCTCACATTGCTCTGTGGGCTAAAAATCTAATACTTTGGCCAAAATTCGTGCAGTTCTATAAAAGCCTTGCTAGGAAGCGGAAACGATCCTAAGAGATTGAACTTATTGCCAAGTGTAGACCTTGAAGTCGGAGCTCTGACGACTGCAATTAATTTTTGGAAATATTTTTCTTATTTTTTTATAACGGATTTTCACAGTTTTTCCGGTAAACTGGAAAATCATTCACTGAAATGGTTTTAGGAAGGAACACAATTATACAATATTCAAAGAAAATAATAAGCCATATTGCGAGTATCTCAGCTTAAAAAATTTTTCTATTTATTTAACATATATTTGAGAAACCTTTTTTTGAGAGTTAAGACTAATTTTATACTATGATTTCATAATACTTCAAAAATCAATGTAGAATTCCAAAAAAATATGTCAATAAATGACCGAATTTAAAAATTCAGGAACAATTTCTTTGGATAAAATGGAAAATTTTAAAAAAATGTGTAGCTCTATCGTCAACATCGATTTTCGATTGGGCAAAACAAAGCAAGTTTTGTAATTTCATCCCTTGTAAAGTGCTTCGCTCCTACCGGGTGTTCCATGACGCCCACTCTTTTTTATACTCTGTACCAGAGGTACACAGAGTATATGTGCAAAAGTGTCTATCTGTCCGTCCTATCGATCTCAGAGATGGTAGGAGATAGAGGTTTCACACGTATGGAACATATGTTTCTTATACTTGCAGGCAGATCAAGTTTATTTTCAATTTTGGTCACGCCCCCTCCCGCCACCGCAATTTGGAAAAAACGTCATATCTCAAACAGTTTTATAGATAGAAGGTTCGAACCTTCTGGATATATTTAGTATTCCTGATTCTTTATCAATCCGCTGAAGGAATTTTAAAGATCGGATGAACGATATTCAAGGTAAAGGGAAAACAAACAATTATGGGCAGCACCGGTCGCAACGGTGTTGGGCAGCACTTCACAGGTACAGAGTATGTTATAGTCAGGCTTGACCGACTATCTTCCTTCTTTTGACTTGAATTTAGCCCATGGTCAAGGCCAAAACACAAATCAAACGTCTTTTGAATAGATTTTTAAAACACTTT